>JAUUIK010136596.1:0-13104 GCA_032270385.1 Urticina crassicornis | reverse complement strand
GCAAGCAGGCAAGCAGGCAAGCAGGCAAGCAGGCAAGCAGGCAAGCAGGCAAGCAGGCAAGCAGGCAAGCAGGCAAGATAACACACAAACATCATTTTGAGAAACAGTCACTTTAGCAAAGCCTACATAGTTCCTCTTCTTCTTTCAATATCAATTGTGATTGACAATGTTACCTGCATCTTGTCGATCTTTGTAAGCATCAAGGTGTCTTTTTGCAATCTCCATGGCAACAAAGGTCTTGCCGCTGTTGGTTGGTGCACAGACGATGGTGTTCTTGCCTTCAAAGGCGGGTGCTGCCAACTCTTTTTGATATTCGCGTAGTTTAAGCTCACTGCTGATATTGCAGGTGCCATCATCCAGATACACTGTTGATTTTATGAAAAATATGTTCAATGTGTGTTACATTATCAACAAAACATTCCAAATGTTACGTACCTCGAGGAATGGGCATTGTACTTTTGACTTTCAAAGGTGCTTCTGTACCTGACACTTCTGGTCTTGAACCTATTGAAGCATCAATGCATTGTCAGCTTATTAGCTGAGCTGAATGCTATCACAAGTACAATAAATGTGAATTAAAAAAGGCAAAAAACACGTATCCATAATTAGATATTGAGTGACTAGCGGTAGTGACTATAGCCAAGGAAAGTTTTAAAAGAAAGGCCGGAGCGTAGAGCGGGATGGGAAGGGGGAGAAAGACTACTCAGGCATACTTTCAGCGTTTGTGTGAGGCTGTGTGTATTTGTTTCGGGGGGGGGGGGTAGTGTTCTTTGTAACCAACCTTGTAGAATGGACTCAGAACTGGCTGGATCTGACACAGTTGGTTCAGGATCTGCTGTAAAAGCAACACAACGAGATATTTATAAGAAGATGTTCGCTACCACACGGACAAATAAAGATCTTACCTTAGATCTTAGAATAACAGCCCCATGTTTTGGTCAATATTAACGAATGGCTAAGCAAGAATTCTTACAAACACATTTCCCCCCTAAGCTTTGATGTACCTGGAAGAGAGTTTGAAGGTTCCTTTGCTGATTCAGGTTCTATCTCGGGCTCTGCTTCATGATCGGTACCTGCCAAAGTCAATAATATTATTTTTAATACCATAATTGAGTTATATCAATTTGGCAGCAATTTATAGAAATATTTCAAACGTTAAATATTATATTGAATATTTCAATTCTTGGTTTGCAATCATTCCCAAGAGCATCCAAAGACAAAGACATGGCGGCCATGTTGGTACCATAAACAAAAGAAGCTAATGACAAATCTTTTGTTCTCGTCTTCCAACATGGCGGCGATGACGTCATATGCAAACGAAGAATACCATAATTGAGTTATATCAATTTGGCAGCAATTTATAGAAATATTTCAAACTTTGAATATTATATTGAATATTTCAATACCATAATTGAGTTATATATTTGGCAGCAATTCATAGAAATATTTCAAACGTTGAATATTACATTGAATATTTCAATACCATGTTGTTCACCAAGTTATACGTTTAGCAGTTATTCGAAATCTTCCACAGTTATTTTAATGTTACCTTCAAGAATGCGTTTAATACCAGTGTAATTCTTTTCTTGGAAAAGTATTTCCAAAGAAAACTTCCAGCTCATCTTCTTAGCTTGTCCTTGCCACGGAGAATCACTCGACATCAAAACGCTTTGGAACTTTTTATCCAAGTTTTTGTCCTGGTAGTTTTTCCATAGTTCATCGAGAACGTTGGCTTTAGCTACTCTAAAAACAAATACGACAGAGTCCTTCTTGCTTGTTCCAGGCTTTTTGGTTGCAACACTCGCTTCTTCTGTGTGCTCTTCGCAGCCCAACTGCTTGGTGTGGACAAAATATGCTCCTTTAGGTAAGACCTCAAAGGTAACAAGAAAAACAACTTTGTTTACAGATAATTTCAGTCAGCTGTAATAATTAAGGCTCGTAGAATTCTTCGCTTAGTTTAAAGTTACTTATCTCGAACTAAAGGACGAACGTACGCTCTTCTCGTCAACGTACGTTGTTTTGCTCACACAATTATTCATATATACCATACGGCATTTTCCACGTTAGAATTGAATGCGTGAGAATGCAACAATGCGATACAAGGTGAGGACAGGTGTAATTTTCTCTACAACCTCTTTCAAAATGGTGTTGCGATCGATGGACTGCACTGTTAGTAGTAATATTTAGTAATATTTACCTTCTCGAAATCCTTTCGTAATTTCCTGGACTCGAGAGAAGAGCTATTTTTGAATTCTGATGCGATTCGCTCTTCCAGATCCATTCGTCTGGTTTGTTTATCATCCAAGATACGCATTGGAATTAGCACATCTGAAAAATAGAAGGTGAGGAATACGACTGATTGAATGATAAATCTAAATCAATAAAACTGAGAAAATGTTGCAGAAGAAAGGAGGAACATTTTGGAAAAACTTAAACCATTTATCTACAAGTTAACACAGTTTTATTGATATTTACCTACTACTGTACCGACAACTGTGTAGTACTTGGCTTCCTCCTTGTCTGCTCTGTTGTTCTTCTCCTCGTCAGATCTAGATTCGTGTTCTGACAAGAAGATAAAAGGGAATTTTGTTTCACAATTATTAAAGGATTTTTTTTGTGAAATTTATTTATTTCGTTGTATTAAATTCCAAAGTCCATTGAAGTCCATTAATGACAGTTTTTAATAAGATGGGGTTTACACCCCCTGCAGCTTTCACGGTGCGTTGGGGTTCAACTAGTAGCCATTCAACTGACAACAAATCATCTTGCCTTGCACAAGCTCGCAAATTTATAATTTACACATAATAGTAAACCTTCAAAGTTAGCATCTAGTAGTACAGCCACGTGACCAAGGCCTGCTTTACATACGGCGTGTACAAACTGTTTAAAACCTTCCTCGTGTTCTTCTAGTTTCTCTACGAGTGTTCTCACGCCCTTTGAGGAAAGGTAGTTCTTTTCATCGTATGCTATCTGATCTTTCTGCTCGTCTGTCAAACATGGTAGATAGTTAAACAGCTTAGTTGCCATGACAACATCTTGGAAATGAGAAAGACGTTCCTGAAGTAGCAGTCGTTCATCGTCTGCCATGAGAATGCACCTCGAAGAATGACTCCCATTTTGGTTTTCAATTACGGATCTTGTCAATTGTCCTGGGAGACAAAATTAAAAAAAAAAACGGTCAACTTGTTATTTGAAGTCAAGTTATGCCACTTTGTCTAACGTTGCCTTACTTCAAGTCAAGTCAAGTCACGTCACGTCACGTCACGTCACGTCACGTCACGTCACGTCACAATATTTTCTTAACACTAATATTTTTCAAGCCTTTTCAAACATATTTAAATTCAAGATTTTCAACATCAGTTCAGTTTTACAGGAAACTTTAGCTACACCTTAAAGCTCCATCAAATATTATTTTAATCTAAACATGCTAATATAACCTTCTTCTCTGACAACTGCCACTATGTCATTCTTGTTTTTGTTCATTTTGTCCAGATTTTCTTTGTGATGATCCTCAGCTGTCTTGATAACTGAAAGTCAACAGAGTATCTCAATATTATTTATAATTTATTAATAGGACAATAACATGATTTTTGGAGGGCATATTGTTTATATTTGTGGCCCGCGTAGTGTCATTTGTGCCCAAATGACACTACAAGGGACACAAATAAACAATATGTCCTGACAAAAATCATGGTATTAATATTAACATTAATATACAAGGCCAAATAATTTATGCACAGCTGATAAAATACTTTCTCATACCATCCATTCTCAGCAAAACAGAAGCAGGGCAGTAAATGTGTTTGCAACCTGCTTGGTTCGTCATCGGCCCGCTAGCTTGAGAGTTTTCACGAGGGGAGTTTATCATTTGGCCACATATATTGATGTTAATTATTATTATTTATTGAATAAATACAGAGAAACAGATTGAAATTAAAAAATTGTTTCTTACGTTCTGATATCTTGTCTCGTATTTCTTCCTCTGTTGCAACACATTGTCTCAGAATCGGAACCAAAGTTTCAGATGGTTTTTTCAGAACTATTAAAAGACAACAAAATATTAAATATAGTTCTCAAATATTGTGTGATTGGATAAAGTGTGACACAATGTAACACAATATTTTCTCTGGTGGATCTAGGGGAGGGGCCAGAATAAGAGAGACAATAGATCAGGGTAGTTTCTATCTCTGGAATATGATGTGAATATGTTTTTCGGAACATCCAGTCTCCTAGGGCAAATGCATATTCAAGAGAGTGAAACTACTTTATGCATTTGTTCATGGGAATAATAATGATGTCACATTTTGCAAACCTAAAATAAACCAATGTGTGTTTGAAAAAACCAACGGAAAATGCAGATATCATATGCATGTTGTCCAACAATTTTTCAAATATTGTGAGATATGATATTATTTGTTCCATCATTTATATATACATACCATCTTCTACTGATGTGAAATCTTCTTGAGTGGCACCAAACAACTTCAGGGCATCACAAACTTTTGTCCAAGCTGCATTGAACTTTGCATCGTCTATCCTACTATTCGGCCTGTGCCCTATCAAGTCATTACGGACATCTTTAAGATCCTCCAATGCACTCTGCTCAGGGCTTGGGGGATTTGGAGGCTTTACTATAGCTATAAATTTCAATGATGAATGTAATAATACAGACGTCAAAAGAGAGAAATCCCATTGATTTGTGTCTCCCTTATCAAACTTTGCTTGCTCATTAGGCTTAAGCTTTAGTTTCTTATCAATCTTTGTCATTTCAGTAGCTGCAACATTTGTCTGGTCATCCCAAGCTGCTGGTGCTGTACCTTTTTTTTTCTGGTATGCTATTGGCCATTGCTTTTTGAAAAACTCCCTGAGGCTTTTGTTGCCAACATCATATAAGAGAATTGTCAAACAGAAGAAGTTTCTCCTTCAAAAGGAATTTAAAAAATTGGAGTTTGCTATTTAGTTGAAAAAGAGGTAGGAGGTTGGAGGTTGTTATAGAAATTGTAAGAAAATATATTGGATTTTTATTGAATACTTGAGGGGGTGTTCAAAAACGGGGATCTTGAAAAATGTCCATTGAAAAAGAATTCCCCCCATGTGCATTTATTCAAAAAAATAATCATGGAGCATTTTCTCCACAACCCTCCCCCCTACTTACTGTTCTTTGTCAACGTCAAGTAATGTCCACGATGACGACCCCATCTTATCGACACGATGTCTGTGAAAAAAAGAATTATAATCGTTAATCGATGAATTCTGCCTGAAGTATTCTTAAATTCAATGTTGAATTCAATTTTATAACTGGCTAAACAGAAATTAAATAAAATGTGTTTGTATAAATAAATCTTCAAAAGAAAGACATGCAGATATACTTTGAATATATTATAGCAATGTAAAGGTTTCCAGGAATAAAGGCGTCATTAATGTTTCCGAGAAATCAATTGAATCTCAAGCCATAAAACATCGCTTAATTTGCGTTTAATAAGGATTATCTGTTTGAATAAAACGTAGCTTTCAATTTTGTTTTAAGATAAAAAAAATGGCAAAGAATAATCTTCAATTCGTGGTGTTTCGACATGTTATAAACCGGCTTCCTTTACGTGGTCGATCAATATTCGGTCTGTGTTCAGAAGTAGACAGACATACGCTAGTCTTTCTACGATTAAACATCGATATTTATCATCAGCCTGCTTGCTGAATGACAAAAGGTACAATAATTTTATGTAAGCAATAATAATAAAGGTAATTTATAAGTTTAAGTGTTAAAATAAACGGTTTCTCACCTTGAGTTGACACCTTTTCAATGCCGGTGTTAAAATACGATTAAATCACGCGATGTAGTTTTAAGTTAAAACTTCTTTTCTTTCGGTTAACATTCTTTCATATCCTGAAAGTAAATCTCACCTCATAGAATCACCTCTTAACTTAGACGATAGGATTACAAATAAGAGGAAAATAGTCTTAAAACCGGAAGTGGAAGTATAAAGTGCTATACCGATACCGCTGACTATAATATAATCTATGATGCGTCGGATTTGGCCACAGGTAGCCCAATCTCAGTATTGGAGATTTTCATAGATAGTAGTAAATATTCAATCAAAATCAAAATAACTTACAGGGTATCCTTTCTCTTCCCTTTTTCCCCTATTTTATAGACTCCATTTTCACTGAATATTATTATAGGTGGTCACTTATAGGTTAGATGGTGATTTACTTTTTAACTGAGAATAAACGAAAGTTTTATAGCGTGTTTGCGTAAGAGAAGTAGTAAGCTAAAGAAATCACAAAACTGAAATTCTAAATCTTTTTTTAATTTAAAGTAATTTCATTACAAATGCTCCTAAAAACTCTTACATTTAAAAATCTAACTTAAAATAAACCAATAATCCATTAAAATACCAGAATATCAGAACAGAAAATAACTAACAATGAAAACTACTGTAAACACCGTACCCTTTGATATGGCTAACAGTTTCACATATTTATCAATTGTTTTATTGTACCTATAGGTACTTTGGAACACATGCAACATAAAAACCATTAGAAAAATGTTAATTAAAATCTATCTGTTAATTAAAAATTATCATTATTATTAGTATCATTTTGGTATTTGTATTAGTTTTAGTATTGATCTAAGTATTGGTTTGGTATTGGTATTTAAGTTTTAGTATTATCAAATTATCATAATCACTAGATTTCTATTTGTTCAATTAATTAACAGAATATTTCAGACATCAATATCTCAGTGTGTGACAAGTGGCCAATAGCTAGTCGAGCTACCTGCCTATTTGTCTACTGTCTTTGAAACAATCATAGTTTCATTTTGTAGATGAGTAACTTGCCTCAATGCTTTTATGGCATGTGAGTCAATCAATAGTTCTGGATCGTTTAGGAAACCCTTCATTCCTTCGAATGCATCTTTTGTTCTCTCTTTATTGATTTCTTGGCCTAGTGCATGGGTCCACATATTCCTTATATATTTAAACTTTTGGACCACAGCTACATTGATTTTAAAATGGTCACACAACGACAGAACATCAAGAAGTGCATGAATTTCAATCTCTGATGCAGAATAGGGTTGTCTCATGTACAACTTAGCTATTTCCCAGTAACCAACATTAGGGTCATTCCATTGTGACCCATCACTTTGATTCCATGTTGGTGTTCTTTTTGTGTGATGACTTTTTAGTTCTCTGGCCCAGTAACAAGCACCCATGTCATGGTAAGGATTTGGTCGACGTCTCGGTGTGTGAGTACACGTACAAGGGGCCTGTCCTTGAAGCTTAGTGGTCAGTAACTTATGAAACGCTTTAGCTTCTCTCTCGACGTATGAAAGTATTCCCTTGCGAATTAAATCAAGAGCAAACCCAACTTTAAGCCAGTTTATGTAGGCTTTATCATTTAGCCGTTCTTTTAAACTGGTAAATTCTGGAGAGAATAAAACATGAATGTTGCATAAAGTGTGTGGTCTGAGGGAACGGTGCTTAGGGATTATTCGGAGGGGAGCTGGTGGGATTTAGGGGTCATCCGAAAAAAAAGAGCTAGAAGGGGGCCACAAAAATATAGATTTGAGAGTGGGACCAACTGAAAACAAAAAGGTTTTAAGTCTAACTTACCATCAGTAGAAGTTTTTGAAGTTTCTGAAGTTCGATGAGTATCTCCATGACCTGCAAAAACAGTTCCATTAAACATTGCTAACATTTCAAGCAGCGTAACATTTGTAATTTCCTTGCCTACATGTATAGGCCTCTTTCGATATTTTGGTTAAGTGATCGCACACAATGCAAGCAAAAACGAGGACTGGGGAACAAAAGAAGCAGCAGTCAAGATATTCAAGCTAGCGATTCAAGGGTTCTTTAATGTCCCCCAAATGCAGATTAGTCCGGCAAGGGTTGGGAGACAAGACCTACGATTTAACGTCCTTATCAGAGAAGACGTGAAAGTCTTACCATTTGCAGATGTTATCACAAAGTCAGCACTTTCTACTCAGTTATTTTAAGACCCTGAGTGTTGGTCCGGCCGGGAATCGAACCACAGCATTTAGATTTTGATTTTGATTTTGCTTTAGCAACAATCGTATTAATCTAACCATTTTACGTCAGATGATACCCAGGAGTGGATCCAGGATTTTTTAAAGGAGGGGATGCAGGGCCGGGTATATTGGGCACTTTTTGACGACTGAGAGGGGCACAAAATCGTGCGTGAAGGGGGGTGTACACCCCCAGAAACCCCTGTATCCGCCCCTGATACCAATGTCCCTATGTTTGTTATCAATTTCTAACTCGCTGTCCACAAGGGTGTACGACCTCTCAACGCTGGATCTTTTACGAAATGTGCGTAAAGTGACACATTTCGACGTTTGAAAGTATAATTCATTGACAAATAACTAAAGAAGTAGATATTTCAAATCATCCTGTAAATTAACGAAAGCCTTTTTTACCTTTAAAAACACTTTTACTTGACATGTAATCCTCTAACTGGAACAATACTTCTACAATCAACCTCTGTGGTCTACTTTCGTGTGAAACAATGGGCATCAATACTTGTCGAAACATTTCGTCCAATTTGTTGAACTTGTACATTTCCCATAGTTTATCCAGGACGTGTACGTTGGACTTTGCCAGCCTAAGAACCACAGCAACAGAATCCTCCGTGTTTTTAGGATTACCCTTCGCTTCACTTGCTTCGCTTGTCTGATCTTTCTGGGCTCCGCCTTCCAATAGCTTGGTGTGGACAAAGTACACTCCTTTTGGAAGGACCTTTGAGAAAAACATGGGGAGAGAGGATATGTCTTCCTTATTTTGGTACAAGAATACCAGTAAATACAAACTAATTTTAAAGAATTGAAAAAAAACAGGGCTTGTATCATTTTAACTGTTGAGCCGGATGGCTTGACAGGAGTGTAAAAAATAAAATCCAGAATATTGCGGCAACAACTTCTTATAGATTCTAACTTGTTATTTGGTATTCATACCTTCTCAAAGACTTGTCTTAGCTTCTTAGTTTCATTAGAAGAACTGTTGCTGAATTTTGAGGCAATTTCTCTTTCCAAATGCAGTTGTCTTTCACAGTGTCTTTTAGAAATACGTATTGTAATTGGAATATCTAAGAAAAGAGAAAATAATATTTGTAAGTTGGCTCGTCTTGTTGGCTTGTCTATCAAATATAAATACTGTCTTACCAGAATAGTTAGCATCTAGTAGTACAGCCACGTGACCAAGGTCTGCTTTACGTAGGGCGAGTACAAACTGTTCAAAACCTTCCTCGTGTTCTTCTAGTTTCTCTACAAGTGTTCTCACGCCCTTTGAGGGAAGGTAGTTCTTTTCATCGTATGCTATCTGATCTTTCTGCTCATCTGTCAAACATGGTAGATAGTCAAACAGCTCCGTTGCTATGACATCATCTTGGAAATTAGAAAGACTTCTCTGAAGAAGCTGCCGTTGATATGTATCCATCGGCAGATGTGTTATGAGAAAAAAATAAAAGACTAAAGTTACGAAGCTATTTTATTTGGTTGTCAGAAAAGCAAACAGATTGAAAATGATAACCAAAATACCCTGATTTTAGAAGTCCCAGGTACAATGCTTTCGTGGGTAGGAAGTTTCTCTACTAAATGAAATTCAATGAAAAAGAAATAGGTATATTCAGTGCTAAGGACAACATCAGGACTCAGTATAGTCTTGCCGCCAATGGTAATAACCTGCTTTAACAAATAAACAATGTATGTATGTATGTATGTATGTAAATGTCGTGCTCAATTTGACTTTTTTTGTGGGCAAAAGATTAATAACACATTTGAATTTTTGGTAAAAAGTAAGAAAACTGAAAAACCTCACGAATGCTCCCTTTTCAACGATTCAGTTAAAATATATCGATTCTATAACATCAAGAGACAATACACGTGTAGTTGCAATTACGATATATAATTTAAAAGAAGGAAGTCTCACTAGAACCATCCTATACCATACCTTCTTCTTTCCAGGTTTCTACTGCTGTTTCTTCTACTGGTATCAGCTGCCGTTGATATGTATTCATCTGCAAATGTGTTATGAGAAAAAAAAAATACTAAAGTTACGACGCTATTTTATTTGGTTGTCAGAAAAGCAAACAGATTGAAAATGATATCCAAAATACCCTGATTTTAGAAGTCCCAGGTACAATGCTTTCTTTGGTAGGAGGTTTCTCTACTAAATGAAATTCAAAGAAAAAGAAATAGGTATATTCAGTGCAAATGTCGTGCTCAATTTGACTTTTTCGAGGGCAAAAGATTAATTTGAACACATTTGAATTTATAGAATTTTGGAAAAAGTAAGAAAACTGAAAAACCTCACGAATGCTTCCTCTTCGACGATTCAGTTAAAATATTTCGATTCTATAACATCAAGAGACAATACACGTGTAGTTGCAATTACGATATATAATTTAAAAGAAGGAAGTCTAGAACCATATATCCCAGGGTTCAAAATAGCAGCCGGCAGTTTCAGCACCTTTGCAGGCGATTTTGTAGTCGAAAAAGGAAAATAAAACGATCAGTTCTGATCAATGAATTACTACTAATAATCTAAATGTTGTTTTACCCTCAAAACGCAGTCGGTCTATGTAGGCTCAAAAGTACGAGTACAAGTACATCTCACTTTGTTCACAAACGCGTAGCGCTGACCAAAATGAACGCAGGTATGTTATTGCCTCACTTTCATGCACTGACCTCGCTTGTTTTGCCAGATAATTAAGTTACTGCATTTAAATGAATTTTTTGGAATATTGAAAGTAGCTTTTTTTTGATAGTCGCCTGCCTTTTTTCTTGAGCCACGCCCAAAAAGCCAGCAAATTTCAGCATTTTCCTAAAAAATATTTTGAACCCTGTATCCTATACCTTCTTCTTTCCGGGTTTCTATTAAGTCCTTTTGGCAACGTGCAATTGTAGCTGTTAATTCTTTGAGACGCCCTTCTGCTCTATCTTCTACTTTAAACCTTACCAAACCTGAAGCAGCTAAACAAGAAGAAGAAAGTTACTATTGATAAATACGTGGGTTATTTAATGCACATTAAAATAGTCGGCTGATAAATTATTGTTACTTTATTATAATGGACCGTTCCCCTTATGACGTCATGATACCACTGCTACCAGAATCCTTTTCGAATTCTTTTTCTTATTTAAATGTTTTAACTCCTCTGAGATTACCAAGATAATGGTGTGAATTAGGGTAACAAAAGAAACTACGAAAATGATTCTGGTAGTAGTGGTATCACGACGTTATAAGGGGAACGGTCTATTACCTATCAAGATTTTCATCTCTGACAACTCTTTTCTGATTTCACTTAGTCTGTGCTCCTCAAGCTCGATTAAGCTAACAATTTGGGTTCCAGATTTGTTGAACTTGTCAGGCGTTTTCACTTTGATCCCTGAAAATATACCAGCCATGAACGTTATCCAACACCCCTATAAAGCAAAAGTTCACCCCAAATACTACCCAGATAGTTATTCTTCCAATTTGATCTCCCCCCCCCCAATTGAACTTTGTGAAAAATAACGTAACCCCTTAGAAATTTTGCCGACCTGAACCACGGTCCCTCAAATAAAACCCCTTTTGGAACTGCAATTTACTATGCTAGGAGACTGGCAATGATGGCGAAAATTAAGAATAGATTGGCAGTGGCAGCTACAGCCGTGCTACAATAACTAGTAAAAAATAATTGACACTGAATTTTTAATTAACACTGCTTTGAACAACATAATTTCACTGTTACAGATTCAATCTAGATAACTATTGACAAAAAGGTGACTTACATTTTAGATTATCTATGACTTTATCGAGTTCAGCAACATGTCGACCTGCTTGTATTTGTAGTTGTGTGACACCTGTTGGCTTATTGTCTTTAGGGAAATCTCGTTCACAGCACATGGAGTGTCGTCTGCGCTGCTTTTGTTGTACATTATTGGCTATAAGTAAAAAATATCACCAAATGGTGAGGACAAACAGACAAACAAAAAAGAGATATTACAATCGAGTATAAATCTGCATGCAAATACAACAAAAGCGTTTCTAACATTAATTGATACAAGTGGATTATATGCTGCCGCGTATTGTAAAAGTACATAATTGATACTTCCTTTGTGGTAAGTTGATAGGGGAGAGGGATGGGTACTACTAATTGGTATTTTACGGTAAAGTAATAAATACAAAATAACTTAGCAAGCGTTGAATCAATTGACTTCACTTTAGATTCATTTGACAAATATACACAAGGGCAGATCCAGGAAATTTTCAAAAAGGGGGGGGGGGATCCAGATACTGAAGCAATATAAGGTGACGTCATGTGACGTTCTGTGTTATACATATCTATATACTAAGAACGAAAAGAGGGGGGATCTGGACCCCCTGGACGCCTCCCCTGGATACGCCCTTGGTAAAACTTAGTGCAAAAAACTTTTTCTTTTATTACCTTTCATCTCTGATTGAATCAGATCCCAGTACACTTCGCGGTACTCTTCCTCATCGATGGTAACCGTCACATCAATCTCTGCTCCATTACTCAGTTCTTTTAATTCTTTTATCTCATTCATAGCTTTCTTTAGATTTTCTTTCAATGAGCCATCCATGTAGCTCTTCCATAGCCGTCTTATTGATGAAATACTTGTGACTTTCAACAAAAAAACCACTGAGCCAGATATTACTTCAACTAGTTCAACCCCGAGTTTCGCAAATGGCAGCACCATTTCCACTTTTTCTGGAGAAACGGCATGTAATCCCATAAGAAGTGAAGTTGCTATCACAATTTTACCTTCTTTTGTTGATAAGATAGCTTTAGCATGAATGGCTGCAAAAAATTAAGTAAATAGAGGTTATTGACCGAGCGTGAGGTCCGGATAGGTGGATATTGGTCGAGTACTTTTTTGTGCTTGTGTTTTTTGAGCCGTAGGCTCGGTCCATAAAAACGCAAAAAAGTACAAGACCAATATCCTCCTATCCAGACCGAACAAGCTCGGTCAATAAGATGTTTATTATAATGGTGAAATAAATTTGTTTTTAACTTAGAAACAAATCGGTCCAGTAACCCGGTCCGGACTGCAGGATTCCGACCGCTTAGAGAACCAATCAGATTGCT
>JAUUIK010136485.1:0-13105 GCA_032270385.1 Urticina crassicornis | reverse complement strand
CTCGTGTTTGCACTGACCTGCTCTCGAATTCTCCCAACCACATCTCGGTTTTCATTAGCGTGTGCAAACACAGTAAACGTGTTTTATTTGTTAAATAAAGCTTTAATCTGTCTTGTTAGGTATTCAAGACTTCTCCCGGCAATACACTCACGCTTCACTTCCAGTCCTTGAGTGGTAGTGGATATTCTATCGAAGCAAGAGACGGGAACAGCATTAATGGAACACTTCTGTCAAGCGCGACGCAAAGTGATAGTGAACAAGCTGTGAAGCCTGCTGCCGCCACAGGCCACGTGTTGTGGCTACGATATCGTTACAGTGGCAGCTCTGCAGCTGCAATAAAACTTATTTTAACAGACAGCGCAGGTAAATTATGCGGGTATAAACGAGCCATATTTAATTTAGAAAAAGTATTCCTTTATCATTTCTCCATTTACGAGTTTCTCGGCAATGACACTTGGGCCTGACTAATGTACTACATGCATATTGCACTGTGGTGCTTACAGTGTAAAACTGCAAAACTGTAACAAAACGAGTTGGAGTCTGGGTCCGAAATGCGACCGTATACGTAAAGCATGCATGAATTGTTTGACTGGACAGAAACTAAATTGGCGGCTAAACCAAGTACTAGTATCAGAGTCAGATAGCAAAAAAATAAACGCTAATTTCGTGTCACATTGGTTATTGCTGTTATTTTAAAATGGCGGCCCTGCCCAGCCAAACAATCCATGCATGCTTTGCGGTCGCATTTTGTTACCGGCGAAAAGAGTACAGGCGCGACAGGCGCACAGTTTCTGTTTCAACCTCAAGTATTTGTTATCGTATATATGGTATAAACGAGCCATATGTATTATATATTACATCTGCAATTGAGTCTTTCGGCACCAACTTATTATAGTGCACATGTAAACAATGGGCCTGACCGTGTATTGTTTCAATTCTCAAGCATTTGTAATTGTCTTAGTTCGCCAGTAGCTAGTAACTGTATTTTATTTACAATACATACCACTTATTAACCGAGAGTGAGGTCATTAAAGGGAAATATCAGACCGAGGTCTTGTCGTATAGCGATAGCGAGGTCAATACATCAAGACCGAGGTCTGAAATTTCCCTGTATATATAATGACCGAACGAACGAGGTTAATAAGTTTTTTAAGTTTTTTTTTAGCGTTAATTATTAAAAATAGAAATATAATAAAAAACACCGGTCATTACAAGAATATCTTGCCCGGTCACTATGTGTCAGCAACCAATCAGAGTGCGCGCCGGGAATTTTGATGCCATATAATAAATATCTTTCTTCGTATGTTTACCCTATTGCGTTCCCTTCATTGCACACATGCATATAATTGCATTTACAGATGAATAGTATCAAACTAGTATAATCAACCTTATTTACATTTTTTTTCTAATCCAGACACAACATCGTTAACGATCCTCAATTCCAAGTTTACAGACAACCAAGGGGCTGGCTTGGCAATAAAAGATGTCATTAACCGAATACACATAGCTAGCACCGACTTCTCCAGCAACAAACTTGACGGAATAACCATCGAAAATATTGCAGGCTCGTTTTCAGGTTCGAAACTACGCTTCACTAAAAACATAGGTAATGGTGCTGCTTTTTACCATTCAAGTATTTCACGCAGTACTCTTAATGGCGTCACAGCTCTCGATAATCAACAGAAAGGAATATTTTGGCACATCACATCGATCATATGCAACATAACGTACGCCAGTCTTGTGCGCAATTACCACCAAGGATTGGTGGCAAGTAGAGTTGCAGGGATGTTAAACCTGGGCGTCTTTAACGTATCGGATAATCAGCTCAGTGGAGTCGAGATCTACGACGGTTCAGCTTCTGTAAGCATCTATTCTTCGCATATTCGACGAAACAGAAATAATGGGTTTAAACTATGGAATCAAGGTGGTGAACACAAATTCGTGGATTCTTTCATTGAGAAAAATAATCAGCATGGTATCCATATGTATGATGTGCAGTCCAGTAATAGTATTCCTCGAAGGCAGTTTACTGGACTTGAAGTAATAGGAACTCAAGTTACTGACAATCTACAAAATGGAATATATGCTTCTCCCGCTTGCCAACATATTGGGGGCTCAACCGAAAATGTGTCAATTGCGATAATGCACAGCGGTGTTAATAATAATTCCCAAGGAGGCATGCGTTTGGCCCCAACCTACTGCTCTTTGGGTTCACGTTACAAACGGGTATCGCTGTTAATGTCACATAATTACCTTAGAGAAAATAAAAATCAAGCGTTCTACGCCTCATGTGCAGCACTTTATAGACTAAAAGCAGATATAAAGCAAAACACGTTTCAAAACACTTCTGGTCAGGTCATTGTAATCACCGATCAGCACAACTGCGTCCCAACAAAAGTGAGAAATCCTGTGGAGTTCAACATCACTCGAAATAATTTTCTTGAAAATCGTGGCACCAATGTTGTTTACATAGATTTCATGGTTTTTCCTGAAATTCGCCAAGCTAATGTCGGAGATAACGTCTTTGAAGGAAATGAAGTATTGTTCCTTTTTCCAAACTTGTACCGAAGGTCTGTAGACAAAGCTTTAGTCGTTTTTAAGACAGGAACCTATACATTTCAAGAAAATTCATTTAAAATGAATGATTATCGTTATCTGTTTTCTACAATGTATTTTGATCATCGAAGTATTATTGACGCAAGATTCAATTGGTGGGGCACAAACGAGGAATGTGAAATAGGAGACAAAATATTTGATTTCCATGATAGAGTTCAGCTCGCTAAAGTCAACTATTTTCCTTATTTACTCTCCTCGAACAACACCAACGTTGCTACTACAAGTACACCACAAATGAGCTGTTTTCTAAAAGATCACACAATAGGCGGTGCCTTGGACGGAGTACTGTCATTACCACCTAGCTCTTTACCATATACGGTGCGGGACGACATACTTATTTTACATAATGGTTCTCTGTGGATTCCTAGTAATACTACTGTAATATTCCCTGCTCGTGCTGTTGTGTTAGTGCAAGGAGAACTTCATGTGTTGGGGAAAAAGCGAGAAACAGTGAAATTCGTCATGGAGAAATACAGCGGCAATATTCGTCTTTCTGGTGGTGTAGGACCTTGGGAAGGAATTTTAGAACTCTTCTTTAATAACACGTGGGTTCCAGTATGTACTGGATATAATGGGTTTTCAGTTGAAGGAAAAATTGTTTGCCAGCAGCTTGGGTTTGAATATTACACAGGATATGCAAATGTTCCACCAAAAGCAAGTAATAACCTTTTTGTATCGAATATCCGATGTCTTAAGTCCAATCAAGATGATATAACCCTGTGCAACAGGGAAAAATGGACATTTGGAAGGAGCCGTAGTCGTGTTGCACATGTATATTGTCACAGGAATTACTGGTCAGGAGTACATCTTGCTGTAAGCAACAAACAAAGTGAACTTCATCATATGGACATTAGTGACGCTGGATTCAATTATAGGAACGATATAGGACTTCCAGGTTATGCCTTACGTATTGACTTTGATCATCATAACATCAGTAACATCAATATCAATTCTTCTTCGGGTATTGGAGTTCAAATTTTGTTTCCAAGTCCTTTTCTTAAAAAGTCATTCATGCCAGATTCTCGGATTTCCCACACCGTATCTGTTGGTGTGTGGCTTGGGTCACCTTATTTAAGACTAACTGATGTCGAGGTGGAATCAACTGCAGCAGCTGGTTTTCAGTTCTCAAGCCAATGGGATGCGTCCAGTTCTCATGCTGCTCAATTTCTTAGTCCAAATGTTAAGACGGAAAATGATGTGTGCTCTAATAACTTCACATACTTGAAAGGAAATCAGATTGCCTATCTCTTCTCAAACATGCCCTCAACACCTGCTATTGCCTGTGAACATCTGCTTGTCACAGATCCAGGATACAAATTGGGAATTCAAGTTCTACAGTCCTCATTCCCGTACCGCACTTCCCTCCATGCATTCAATGGAAATAGCAGTAACTCTGATGAACAAGTATGGAAGATAGAGACATTCAATACACAAGATCGACGCGTATTCAATTCATCGCAGAATGAAATGCTTTTGCGATTTGGAAAACAGAATGGCTATTCGGCATCGTTTAATCTGCTATTGTTTTCAATAAAAGGTATTTTTCCTCCTATTTCCCTCTGCGTGTTATTTTTACTTTTCGATCGCAGAGTTGTGGTCGTGGTTGTTGTTGTTGTTGTTTGTTGTATTTGGTTTTTATGTGTTGTCTTTTATTTGTGTATGTAATGCTGTTAGGCTGTCGTTGTTATTTCTATTACCTTTGTGTCTTTTTGTCTTTCAGAGGATGTCAATCCCCACGAAAGCTTCATAGAAATTATAAACTCCAGATTTAACATCAATAGAGGCATTTATATATATGGCAACATAGTCCAACAGTTCACGATGGTCAATTGCAGCATAACGAAGTCAAGTCAGTATCTTAGCATACAACCAAAAAGGATAACAGTTGGAGTAATGCACAATGTAACTCTAGACAATAACGCTTATGGAATAATGTTGGAATGTTTCACAGGAACATTCAGCATTTATGGGTCAAGCATCAACGAAACGAAGAATAATGGGCTATATCTAAGATTGAATTGTAATGGGGAGAGACATGTCAGTTTTAAGAACTCTAGCATAACTCATAGCGGTAGCTGTGCGTTTGTTGTTCAAGGTGGAACTATGAAGGCCAGGATCATTGCACAGTACAGTACGTTTGGGTTGAACAGGAATGGAGCAATTCACTTTGTGAACTATTACGCTACAACAGTATCTTTAGTTTTTGACTCAAATCTGTTTGTGCAAAACTTTGGACCAACCGCCAAAATTGCAGTGTCAAGAAGCCGTGAAACAGAGTGGGTGTTTACAGGAAATACCTTTGAAGGCAATACTGGTATTGCAGTTATAGCCTCTGGTACAAGTAGTGATGCCCATGCCTCAATACAAGTAAAAGGAAATATCTTTAGAGACAACCGGTGTAAAGACAAAGCGGTAATCGATATGAGACGCCAAATTGGTGGTTTAGAAGTATCTGAGAACATATTTCAGTTCAACGACGGGGCCATTTTGCTCATTGAAGGTACAGCCTCAATAATACGAGTAAAAGGAAATATCTTTAGAGAAAACCGGTGTAAAGAAAAAGCGGTAATCGATATGAGACGCCAAATTGGTGGTTTAGAAGTATCTAAGAACATATTTCAGTCCAACGACGGGGCCATTTTGCTCATTGAAGGTACAGCAACGGCTGAGCATATTGTCTTAGATGCCAATCTCTTTGACAGTAATAACTGTTCTTTGAGGGAGATTGTTTCATTCTTAAGAATTGAAGGAACGTCTGATATGTGTAACAACATATTTGTCCGTAACAATGCCAAGGGTATAGTGCTGTTACAATCAGTACATACCATCTACCTAAACCAACAATATAAAAGGCTTTCAGTTATCAACAACACATTTGCAGAGAACATCATGGTTGGAGGTGGTTCAACATATCTGACACATTCCTGTGTTTTACGGTTAAGAGGACTTCTTCAGTACAAAATACCAGAGTTTTATTATAACAGATTTGTAAACCCAGACTTCGAGAAGGAATTCTGTCTCGATGTTCCAGCTCGTATGCAGATTAACTCCCTCAATGTGAGCCATAACTGGTGGGGTACGTCAGACAATGACCATATAAGGCAAATAGTTGTAGACTTTGATGATAACCATGACTACGCGGTTGCCCACACTTCGCCTTATCTGACAAGCTACAACGATTTTGAAACAGCTTTGTCTGCCAAAGAAGTAAGTGGTTTGAAGGGAAACAAACTCGGAGGCCGTTTGTTTAAATCTCTCATTCTCAGAGATGAAGGAAGTCCTTACGACATTACGTCGGACTTGACTGTTCTCACACACGTCGTTCTTACAATAGAGCCAAATGTGGAGTTAAGATTTTATCCAGGAGTCAGTCTACTTGTTATAGGAACTTTTATTGCGAATGGAACAAAGGAAAGAAAAATAAAGTTCTCCTTAGCTAAACCAAACGTAACCAAAAATGTGCGCTTGCAAGATGGGACGTTTCCTTGGCAAGGCCGCCTCGAAATGTATCATGGAAATCAATGGATGCCCGTGTGTTGGCCAAAGGGGAACTGGAATCAAAAAAATGCAAAAGTGATCTGCAAAGAGCTCGGATACTCTCCCTCAACAGACATAAAGTTTATAAAGTTTGAGTTTGGACCAAAAGAACCTTGGCCTTTCAAGTTACGTTGTCATGGAAACGAGTCATCGTTGAGTGAGTGTCAGGTGATAGATCATTCTTTTATTTGTAATACATCGGAATTCATTGGGTTGAAATGTAAGGGAAAACCATGGGGAAACATCCGATTCGTAGAATCAAATGAAACTGGGTCTGCCCAAGAAAGATCAGTTTTGGAAAATGTCGAGATTAGCCACTGTGGCGGGCACTTCAATTCTAACGTATCAGCGATAGAAAATGTTATAAGAACACCAAAGATAAACTTCATCAATATACAAAACTGCACTTGTGGTGGCCTGCGGTATTTCTTGCCAAAGAACAGCATTAGTGTTTCCAAAAGTGAGTTTAAAAATCTTCAAGGAGACGGTTTCAGCGTTATTAAAGCAGGCTATGGGGTGACTTTAGAAGGAAGTATTCTAAAACATAACCATCATGGTGTTGTCTTTGATGAACCTCAACAAGGCAACATACCTTCAGTTCATTACGGAAGATTGATGATCTGCGATTCCAAGACAAAAATTTACCTCAAAAGAACAATGATTGTATACTTTGAGCTAAACGATCTTGAACCCTCCACAGCAAGTTGGACTTGTCGAAAAGATTTCTACGTACCAAAAGAGAGTGTTGTCCGCATTCGACTACTCTACTACCAAGGAACTCAAACAATAACTATATATGATAAGAGAGGGATGGTATTGATAAGGAGAGACAACAATGCCATGAAAGCAATTTTGTTCAAAGAACTTTTCTTGGCTGATAGAGGAAACATCGAGTGGTATGGACATGTTAACTCTAAAGTCATATTAGAGGTGGACGTGGTGAAGAAGAAGACATCAGGTAATGTTTCATAATAAAGCGTTAACCACACTAATCACTGTCGGTTGTATATATAGAATGTTGGCCATCGTACCTCAGTCTCATGTGCCTTAATAACTGACTGAAATGGGATACATTGAAGCTCAACAGTAGCAAGTCGTGATTCTGAACTTATTCAGTCGAACATTTTAGAGAAGACAAGGCAGGTGCATAAAATATTTTCGTTCATGAAAAGTTTGACGTTTTCATCAAACTGAACGTCCCAAAGATGTAATTCTCATTAAAACTTTACGACCTAATAACTGAATTTACTGTCGAACGTTCAATGACTTGATATTCACAGTATTTTGGTTCGGCTTATGAGAGGTTCTATGCTTGATTATAAGGCCTTATAAGCAAGTGTGTTTCCTATTTTCCAAATGTATACTATAGTCAATTTCAAAATGTTTCAGATTTACCCTGCAGTTTCGAAAATGGAATGTGTGGCTGGCAGTCATTTAGTAATATGACCATCAATGGCATCAACATGACAACGATATGGAGAGTAACCACAGACCGGTACACGTACATATACCAATCTCAACCAGATAACTCCTTTTTCTCTGAAAACGGTAAGTATTGCAGCAAGTGACTATGAAAAGAGCTTGTCATCAAACAGGATATGTATTTGTTTGGGTGACTTAGATTCGCTATTTTTAGTAGCCGTTAATTTTGGTTTATCAGAGAAATTCGTAGAAAGCTATTTTTCAGCATACCTTATGGGAGATTACAGTGTATTGAATCCAGTAAAATGGTCTGTTGGGTTAGCTGATCCACCTGCATGCGCACCTATGGGTGGGGTAGATGGAGCATGCAGTTTGGGGAATTTGGGGTAGCTGTTTACAACATCCGCATTGCATACTATAAGAAAAGAGAAAAATAAAAACATTCATTTAAGAGCTCCATCTTGCCTACAATATTGACTAACGATTAATATATTTTACTGACCATCAGGGAAGGTGATAGCAATTGGTACAGGCCATGGTTTGGCATCGCTTGTCAGTCCATTATTACGCTTACAATCAGATGTTTGTAACCTGGTCTTTTACTACAGGCTTGGAAGAGGTGGAAAGTCATCTTTAGCTCTATTTTTACAGAAAGGAAGAAACAATTTTGACAGCTCTGTAAAACTCGTGCCTTTTTGGAAATCAAAATCCTCCGAAGTTCTCCAGTGGACAAAAGTCGTGCTTGACCTGCCTAAAGATTTGATGGAGTATAGAATAGTGTTTGTTGGATCATACAATACCACTACCAGCTACTACTATAGGAATTTTGTCACTCTTGATGATATTGAGATCCAAAACTGTGCAAGAGGTATGATGTAAAATTTTCTTGAAACATTTGTATTTCGATAACATATTTCGTGCTCCGATCCCATGAAAGAAAGAATTGCGACAACTGCAGAAAAGCATTTCTCATAAAAAATTCTCATACTCATTATTCTCCTCAATAACAAGTTCTTATTTGTTGCAGAAAATCACCAAGTCCTGAATAATATAATTAGTGACAATGGAGGACATGCCATTACATATCGGTCTAAGTCAAATACAAGAGATACTCTTTCTGTAATAAGAAACAAAATCTTAGGTAATGGTGACTCCATTTTGGTAAAACCTTCCACTAGTACTGGTGCTGTGTTTGTAGAAATAAAAGATAAGTCCTTCCTATTGTCCAATAACCACATCGCTGGTAACAAGATTGGTGGTGTATATTTGAGAACAGAAACGAGTGATGGCCAAACCTTCAAAGGGAGAAAGTCAAAAGAGAGCTGGATCTATGGAAATACGTTTTTACAGAATGGTAAAGAAGCGATATATCTTGTGTCCAATAAAGGTATTGCTTCTGATGTTGTGTACATCAAAAATAATTCATTGTTGAGTAATTATGGTAAGGGATATGGTGACAGTAAACACAGCATCGTCAAGGTCAAAGACGTATTCTCGCAGATCGAAGGTAATTTCTTCTTCAACAATTCTGGCCTCGTCATCATGGAGTACGGTTTCTCTAACAAAGACTATAAAGGACTACAATGTATAAAGAATACATTTTACCTAAACTTTGGAACAGCAAGAGAATATGGTGCAACCATTCGCACAAATGGACCTATCCAGTATCACTCCAATAACCTTAAGAATCCTTATAATCTTTACGAGATGGATACAACCCTTGCTGCAGTCACAGATCCTGTGAATGCTACAATGAATTGGTTTGGATTTGGTTTGAAACCAACGGTCAAGTCAAGACTACGTGATAACGACGTCGACTATCGTTTACCAAAAGCCCTGTTCGAACCTTTTGTCAGGATACAACCAAGAAATATTCTCTCTTGTGAGTATCTAGTGTTTCTGTGATTCTTATGTTGGGATCATTAGAGATTCTAGGGTTCTGAAACTTTCTTTAAAACTGATATGTTTCTGGGGAAGCTCATATATGGGCGTGTAATCTACTGCACCCGCTTAACTTGTCGTTGTTCCTAGGTTGTTGTAGAGACGTGTAACAGACTGAATTACCAATTTCGTTGGAGCAGTTTTAACTGTAGCTTGTGTAAAACACTATGCTTATCTTCGTCGTTTTTACCTTTCAGTCGGCTGTCCCGCTGAGTGGATGAACTTGGGCTCAACGTGTTATGTGTTTCGTGCTGGTGTCCAGTCCTTTAAGGAAGCAGATGCATATTGTAAGGTATATAAACAAAGTGTTGCTTACATAGGAGTCTTATATTTTTTTAAATAATATATTTTATTATTATACATATAACCGTATGTATTAAAATCGGCGTGAATACTGGACTGTTTTTACAAGATTTATTGAAAACCTTTTATAGTATTACGGTGGACATATTCTCTCGTCAAGTTCGCCAGGCGATAGAGAGCTGCTAGTTATGTTAATGGTGAATAAAGTACCAACTGGTGATCCACCTGTACCTATATGGATTGTAACTGAGGACGTACAACAACAGGTGAATAATTAAGTATTTGTATAACTAGACATAATGAATTTCAGATCGAATACATACCTTTCATTAACCTCGTTTTCTCGGTCCGTACCGTAAATTATGGACCGAGCTTAAGGCAGTGGAAAAAACTCGGTCCATAACTTACGGTACGGACCTCGCACTCGGTTAATAAGAGGTATTTATATGTAGTATTCTGACAGTGCTCATTCCTAAGGAATAAAAAAGCATACATTTCCCCTCTAAAGAATAAAGAGGATTTCCTTAATTTTTGTTAACGAGGCTTCATGGCAGTCAAGTGAAATATACTGAAATATACTTAGTGACAATGCTTACCTATTAACTAATGGTGCATATATGATAAAGATATATTATTTTGGGAAGCAAAATTCAATCCAAATAAAATAGGACTTTAAATCGACTGATACTAGGATGTTGCTTTAATTTCCCTGCAAACATGATGTAAAATGTGGTCAAGAAGATATATATGTGACACGGGTTGAGTCCCCTATAACCAGGCACCATGTGAGTTAACATTGAGTTCGTTATCTTGTTCTCTTTCTTAGTCTTGCTCAATGTTTTGAGCCCTTTCTTCTTTCTATCGGCTCTTTTGTGCATTTGAATCAAGAGTCTCTTGTTCAAACAATTAGGACTAATTATTTCATTCGTTATCTTTGAATAGATAAATATATTTTGATATGTTTAGTTGAAATAAGAATTCATTATTTTGATTAGGGTGCTGTTGAATGCAAGGTATTCACTCACAAAGAAAATATCCAGGACGTACCTTGTAATAGCCATTACTCGTTTGCTTGTAGCAGAAATGCTGGTGAGTTGATATCATGATAAACTGGTTCCATATTCATGAAAGCTCATCATTCGACATTTAGACATTGTTAGCGCTTAGTACATTCTTCGATGTACATTCTTCGATGGATGCACGAGGAAGTCTGGTAAAACAAAAAAGAAGAACGTAAAAATATAAATATAATGACCAAATTGCAATATCATGAATTCAAATTACAATTAAAGTTTGCATAAATATATATCATTTAAGAAAATGTCTATTATTTTGTTCTGTACGATTGTTACCGATTATGAAGCCCTCTATAGCATATGTCTCTTATACAAAAGTATTGTATATGGAATGTTTTTAGTAATTCGCTGTCCAAACGGCTGTTTCCATAATGGCGATTGCATTGGATCCACGTGTTTCTGCTATCGAGGATGGACTGGAGAAGACTGTTCGAAACACCACTGTCGAGATGTTCACGACTGCTCTGGCTTTGGCACATGTGTAGGACCAAACGTTTGCAAATGTATATCGGGATTTCGAGGACGTGGTTGTACTTATTCATACTGTGGAAAATATGAAAGGTGTTCAACTTGTGCAACTGATCCAAACTGTGGTTGGTGTGACGAACTGCAGCAATGTCTGCCGGGTAATTATTCAAGGCCCCACCAGAGGAGCTGTCCAGACTGGTTCTACTATAACTGCTACACCGTTGGTGGCGTGAACCACTGCTCCAATAACATACAGGTATGTATTAACTCCTAATAAATCCGTAATGAATAAAATACCCAGATTAAATACATTTGTTTGTGTATTTGTTTTGCCGTTTGTTTCAGCGAGTGGATTGTCACAGGAAACAGTGTAATGTGACTCGAGACGATTCTACCAATGAATCCTGTACAAAATGTAAAGACCTTGAGAAATGTTACAACCTTGAGGTAAATGTCATCAATTCCTACTGCAATTTAAAGATAAAGGATGTTATTTAACATTGCCCCTTCACATAAGTGTTCTTCCAGGAGGTCAACGGTACGCCCTCTACCCCCTCTCTCCGTCAGTGCTCCGTTTTAAGGTTATTTAAGGTAAAGCTACACGGATCAGAGAGAAGAAGAACAAGAGAGTGAGCTCACTGAGGACCAAACTATGGACCTCCAGCTTAGCAGACAGCTAGCGGACCAACCAACTAAGCCACACTTTCTACTTTATTCCTTTATCTAAACCTTACACACACTTTCCGAGGGAAATGACATTGACAGCATGGGATGAATACTATGAAGAGGATGATGATAGCAAGCCTAAATCGTCTCATACATATAATATAATCCTTTTTGGTCTGTTTCGATTTTCTGAAAATTTTAGAAAGAAGGGAAGTGTCGTTCTTGGAATATCAGCCGTTGTCCACATGGATTGGTACACGTCGACTACTCTGACAAAAGCAGAATCAACAGCACGCAGTTACGCAGCAATGTCAAGGTCATCGATCCAAATATAAGCACAATATACAATTGCCCTGTACTTCTCCCCGGGAAAGACGAGATTACTTCGGTCTTTGTTGCACCAAGGGAACTGGGTATTAAGGTTGGTCACGTGGTTACAAGTAAACAGGCAGGCGGAATGATGCACAAAGTGAATCAGACAAATCACTTAGGTAAGGGTTTATCCTTAATCGGATGCGCAAATATCTGCCTCGAAACATTCCTGCATGCAGGGATGTTGTCAATATCACATGACACTGACAAAACTGTGGATCTTGAATTAAGAAAAAGTAAGATACTCATCTAACGTTTCGAAATCCCAAAGGTCCATACACAATAGTACTTGGCGAGCAAGCTAAACTAGAAGATGTCGTGGAATACGCAGACTTTGAGTTAACTGTAGACCCTGAGCGCATCATAGATGAGGTCACAGAAGAGGATCCACCAGACAGACAACAAATCTATGGACTGATTCATGGAAATATTAAATTACACAATACAACGTTGCACGTTTTACCTTTGGGTAAGCTGGTAAAAGAAGCTTGTTTTATCCGTTACTTTCAGATTCTTTCCTTTCTGCTTAAGAAGCAGCCATATACATCACTTATGGCTAGGAAAATATCAATCATGTTTATCATGTTAATGTTTAGTTTAAACTGAAACTACAACAAATCAAAGGTGCCCCTTTATGTTTTACAGATAAGTACATCTACAAGTGTGTTGGACATTTATACCAGATCGGCGCGGAAAATATTGTT
>JAUUIK010136263.1:0-13107 GCA_032270385.1 Urticina crassicornis | reverse complement strand
TAAGCTCCTGCTTTGGGTGACGTCACCGCTATGAATCAGCCCTCCTCTCGACCAATCAGCAGCTGACCAATCAGCAGTGCACTTGCACTGGTCATCAGTTAGCTTCAAGGTTATTTGTCAGAACGATGACAGCTATAACCCCATACACCCACACGCTTATGAAAAGAATGTCGTATTACACGAGCAAGTTAGTTTGTGTTAAACCAGGTGTGTCAAGACGACCAGCTTTCATAATAAAGAAATATTGTCGCGAAAACACTTCTAAAAGATAACAATTTAGTTTGAATGTGCAAAACAAGCAGGACGCGTGGGATATGTAATTTGAGTTACAAGTGGTCTGTGACAAACTTCCAAAGCGGACGCGACTGATCTTTTTTCAATAATGTAACGTGCGTGTTTTTTTTCCCTCCTAACAACGCTAACATCAGCATGGCGATGACGATGAATAGAAGTATGGAGAATGAGTAACTGTCATTAATTGACGTAGCTAAACTCGTAACAATGTTTTCAACACATTAATTTGATATCAGCTTAAAACCCGGCTTGTAGTCTGACATGAAGTATTCACCAGTCAGTCAGGAGATCAAGACTGAGCTGTTTTTATTCATTTCATGGTTTTGACACTGCGCAAGGGCGAATCCAGGGGGAGGGTCTGGGGGGTCGCGACCCCCCCGGTCATTCCTCAGTTAAAAAATATTTTTCATAAAAAAAAGAACGTTCTTGTTTGAACAAAAGTAGATCGCTCAGAAACAGCTTTCATTGTCTGGACGGAAAGAATATACTAGGGAGCCAATATCAAGCAATCGATAGCATATTCATAGTGATCGTTTTACATGCTTGATGACGTCACGTAAAAAAAATTACGTTTGGACCACCTCTTTAAAAACTTTCTGGATCCGCCCTTGCTGCAGATAAAAGTAATAAAAATAAATAAAAAACAGAGAGGAACGAAGAGTTATAAGTACAGTACGATATCTGGTCACTTGCAAGGACTTTTGAGTGCAGGCCTGGTCACTTACGGGAGTTGCATGGTCGCTTACGAGAGGAGATCGATCGCCCTGAAAATTTAATTCTACTAGAACTATTCAAGAGTTCCAATCTATCAATGCCATCAATCAATCTATCAATCAATCTATCAATTTCAAGCTTGTCCGCAACAATATAAAGTCAGTATTGTGAAAAGAAAATGAATTATAAATAATAATAAGAATATTAATAATAATAAACACGATCATGCGGTTTAAATTTTGCATGACTGATATTTTTGAAAACGTAGCCCACTATGGAATCAATATTTCAGAATTACACTCAAAAGTTATGAACAAGCGTTATGAGCCTTAAGTTTAGTTCTAGTCAAAACACATCTAAATCAACCAAGAATATATCAGACCAATACTGGTGAAAGCTACAATTACAAATATATATAACTATAGGCAATTGAAGCTTCTTGAAACGTGCTTTGCTAAGTATCACTTTTTTTGTATTACTTTTAATCTGGGCATGCGAAGTCACATGATTGCGGTCCAGGTAAGAAGGAAACTGATTCGTCCAGTTTTTCATTCAGTAATGTCGTCGGTAAGAAGACCCGCAACAAGTTACTATAGGTTGTATTTTTTTTTGCTGCGACAACAGAATAAGTCATGTATAAATGCGTAGAAAACCCGAACACCATTTGATATTACTTGAATACCCGGGTGTAGATTCAATATGTATACAATACTGTACATGTCACATGATTCCATTACACGGTTCAACCAAGTCTGCATGTGTCAGTAGCTTTCCGACATACATTCGATTTAGTACAGGGAGAGTTGATGAAGATATGGAGACTGTTCTCATGACAGATATTGGTAATATTTAAAGATATTTCCCGTTGATAACGTTTCAGTTTTATGGCACTAATGGTATACTTTTTAATTGACAAAAAGTCAGGTTTTTAGAGTGAATGGTGGTCGTTTCAAAACGAGTTTTGTCTCGCTAAGATAACAACTTTGAAATTAGGTCTTTTTTAGAGTTTTACTTCACTTGCTCGCCCTTTACTTGTATTTTGCTTTAAAATGATTAAAATCAAGATTGCTTCTTAATTATCTCGCAGGTTTAAGATCACACGCACTCGTTCAGTTTCCCGCCTAAATTTTCAGTCGCACGTACGCGCGCGCATGAATTATTTCCCGGGCTTTTTACATAAGCACCACAATTTAAATGATAAGATAAGAACAAGGTAACTGGCACGTCAAATAAATAAACCCATTTAGATTTGGCGCCATTTTCACGAGTCAATGTCTAGAAAAATAATAATTAAAAGCTTGATTTAAATGTTTAATGCAACTACGACCTAAATATAGGAAATAACTTTCGCTAAACATTGATTTTTCAAGATTGAAAACGTCACGTCGCACTGACTTAAAATGACGATTTTGTTTTTTTTAACTCGAGGATTTCGTTTTGGGCTCAGAGATTTCCGATTTATTTGCCTGCTCATTCTAATCTTGAAGATTTTTCGAATAGCATATCGTCTTATTTGCTTTTCATTTCAAACCTCCGGCCTTTTTAATTCCACAAATAAACAAAAAACTATTACGTTTTTAAAAACTTCGTTTTCTTCTTCCTCGCTAAGGGAGTTTTCCTCGCCCGTTATTTACATTTTCTTTCGATGTCAAGATTGTAAGAAATGATTTCAACTGTTCATCGAGCATTTATTTTTCCTTCAGCAAATACCGCGACACGGAAAACTGAATAAGCATACGTTAATTAGCTTTCCACAAGGATTAGGAACAAAGCGCTTGGCCCACACAACAAAGCTTACTGTGAAGAAGAGCTCCTCGCTCAATGGGATTCATTTTGAAAGTTATTACTTTAGAAAATTCAGAACATAGAAATTAGTTTTTCGGGATTTCTCCAAATAAACAAAAAGAGCTGTAATCGCTGAAGTCAAAATTTCAATCACAAATTTTTAAAAATCGTTTTTTTTCAAGGTATGATTTTTATAAAACCTAGACGCTGTTCAACTATGGAATGCTCAGGCTATTTTGCTGGGTTATAGTTACATGAAAAGGAAAAAAACCGATGTACAAAAATTCTTTCTCGGGAAACAGATATTAGACGTGTGGTATTTTTAATTCGTGTTATTGTAGTCTAGAAAAAGATGTTAAACTTCAATATAGGTTAAGGCAAGCAGAGAAAAAATAAATATAATTCTTAACGGGGCGTCTTACCTGTATTTAGAATCGATCTTAAAGAGCTGCAACCCAACGACTTCGACTGGCAGACAACGGCAGATGTTACTTCGTACACACAGACTACAGTATGAAGGGCTTCTGGAAAACAATACAAGCACTTTCAAAATTAATACATATACTCGTTAAGAGGCCGTTTAAGAACTTGCTGTCGGGAAAAATACTGCACTTCCTAAGATTGTGGAAACGTATTCAAAGAAAAGTTGACAACGTGTTTCTGGTTTCAGGCTATTAAGATTTTGTTTTCTCGAGAAAAGAGCTTTCGACAGCCCTTTCCTAAAATGCTTGTCAAAGTGGACACAATTTGTTTTACGAAAAACGTTTCGGATTTTCAAATTAGCAGTCGAGACACAACGCTTTTAATATAGTTCAGCAAATGGAATACAGCCAGAAGTTAAGAGAACTTCAGAAAACAACGGAAACAGAGCTTCCTATTTTCCGTTGAAATCAAATTATGTAAAGTCTTAATAAAGAACTCTCATAAGTAAGTAAGTAAATCGAAAGTAAAGGAGAAAAATAAATATTTAAGATCAAATGTAAACTGCTTTTTTAATATTGAAGATCAGTTTTCAAAATAACGAGCTGCTTAAAGCTACCTAAAAGAACCTCATAAATTGACTTTTTTTGACGATTGATGATGGCAAAGAAGAAGGGATTGAAATAATAATCACGTCGAACGCTTGTAGAGTAAGATGGGATATTGATCGTCATGAGCCGGTTGTGTTCACGGTCAAGGTAACAACGAAGCCGGGATCTAAAGGGTAATCATCTCGAGGGTAGAGCGTTTGACAGCCCGCACGCCCGTCCGACTGGTTCCATTCTCGACGAGCTAGACTGACATCATGCAAGTCGTATTTGATTTGTTGCAGTTGGTTCTCCAGCGTACATTGAGAATTTTCACCAGGTTTTTCGGTTTCTTCCCTCAAATTCAGCATTTTGAATTTTAATTCGTCCGTCAGGGATTGTTACAATCGATATTTGATAGCAGCTATCAGAACTGCACAAATACTGACAGAGTTATTGTAGAGCAAAAGGACTACGACGACGATGATGATGATGATGATGATTATGATAATGGGATTGTAATCAGAAAGCCAAATGTACAATGAATAGGACTTTCTAAATTTAATCAGCCATTGTTTATAAATATTCAAGTTAAGCCATCAAGAATTACGAATTGTTTACTAAAACTCGGTCACTAAACTCCTTCAAGTTCGTAACGGTTCAAAATGTTTCCTTGATGTCTGCCGAAAACAATAATGATAATATGAAGCTTAAGCAATGAATTATTAAACGAAGAGACCAATACTATTGTAGCGATTTGTACTCCTGAATGGTGCCGATGATGATGATGATGATGATGATGATGATGACGATGATGATGGAGGGAACAACGATGTTCATGACGACAATGGCGACAGTGATAATCACGATGAGGAATATGATTTTCACTAGAAGTCCAGCTCCCATGCCAGGACCTTAAATTATGATATCCCTCGCGCGCGCATCGACAATATTTCAAAACAAAACCTCTCTGGCCACTCGAGATAACAGTAAAAGAAGAAGAATAAATACGAATTTGGGTTCCAGAAAATATGATCTTTAACTGATGGAGACACTCACGTAGCTTCCCGTGCCTTCCCGCCTCTTCGCTTGAAACACAAGTGCAAAAACAAAGACACTCAGCGAGCCTTTCGAAGTTAGTATTAATAGCGCTTCAACGTCTATCCGCAGTGCTTAGACTGACCGGCCATGTTGCGAAACGCGAACATAAATATTATCAACTTATAAAGAAACAAAAATACTCACAAAGACTTCTCTTGAATCGTTGTATGCCAAAGAAAAAATGCTATTTTGCCAACGGAACGAGAAACCATTTGCTCCCGAGAGTCAAACACTATTATACTTCGAGAAATAATTTAGAAGTTTTCATTTGAAAATCTACAGGACATCAGTCTTTCACTGGGTCTCTGTGAAACCAAACATGTCTATTTTAAACCCAGTCGCTATTGCTATATAACGATTAGCCGTCAGATATGTCATTTTTTATTTAAATAGCATGTATAATTTGACTAGAAATATTCCCAATTCAAAAAATGATAATGAGTGGATGAAAAAATTGCTGAAATGTTTGCCTCGTAATGTGTGACTTTATTTTGTGTTACTCTTTCGATAGGAACCTTCACTGATTATCAAAAACAAACGCTTATTTAAACAAGAAATATTCCCGGCGAAATCAAGAGCCTGTGGAATTGAGAAGGCTTATGCGTTTCTTGGCGATATTGTATATATTGGTATAGAAAAAATGATAGATCATTATGGAATGAAATAAAATGAATTCACTGACCTCTTTTTCTATCATTTTAGAGTAGAAAGAAACTCAATAGTGTATTAATGAATACTATCTCATTCCGAATCTTTTATGTTATCACTAGTTAAGATAAATTCTAAATTTGGCACTTTTGAGTCGACCGACACAGAAGATGACTGCAAAATGACCGATTAGTTTGAGAGATTTGAATCGTGATTAATCGTTTTTCCCCCACGACTGGATATCCATCCCCAGCTAGAGACTTAACTTTTATTGAAACAATAGGAAAATCAGAAAAGTTGATCTCATTTTTCTAGAGTTTAATGTAACAAGATTCGGAAGTCAGCGATAAAAAAGTTTTCAGGTTTTGACAGCGTTTTTAAGTGCTTTTCCAATTTTGTAAGTATAATTAATACGCTCAAAAGCAAACCATAAAACTACCTTTCAAAGTTGCCACCCAGTGTATTAAATGAGAATAATTGCGAAAATATCCACCAAACGCTTTTATTTTAGAATTTCCTCCAAAATTGATTATCGACAAAAACGAGGGATTCAATCAATGTGTTGCAAACTCAAAAAGGTATAGGTATTAATACTCCCTTTGGGTCCTCTTTCGATTTCCAGGAAAAGAAGGGCCTTTTTCTGTTGATTTTTAAGTGCTCATTACGAGAGATACAATCGAAACCAAAGTGCCATTAATAAGAGTCGATTCAAACCATTTGTGTACAGTTTTCAATCCGCTACGGAAGTTATACGTGTTGACAATGTATTGCTTCATTTTAAATGCTTTGAAATCTTCGTGAAATTGCTTTGAAAATGCATTGAAAGGTCATTGCAGGCTTCTTCATTGTCAGGATGTGAGACTAAATCTTTTTTTATATATTAATTTGTGAAAGTCAAAGGAAGTTTAAGTGTTTTGATGTTGGATTTTAAGGCCTAACTCATAGTCATGGGGGTGTGAATTAGATAATTATAAGTCGTAACCCCTGATTTTATTTTCAATTGTAATCCGCGTAAATACAATTTCAAGCAAACTAAACTGCCAGAAGGAGCGCTAAAAACTACACGTTTTAATATTTTCAGCTTTGCGTTGCGAACAAAAGCAATTGGGAGGTGACAAAAGTGTGCTAATGTACTTCATAATCCACAAAGATTATCGCTTCTCAGATTTGTATCCTGTATTTTCTCCTTCTGAAATCCCGCCATATTATAAAATTACTCTCAAGAGCTTACCACAAACCCGGAGCGCTGTTTGTAGAAAGTATTAAGATCGACCGTTCAAAATAAATATAAAAAGTGCATAATACAATAATCATAATAATATATTTCTTATGAAACGCATATTACAAAAGTCTCAATGCGTTTTACAATGGAAAAAAGCCAAAGAAGAAAAGAAGCAATAAATATATATGATATATGGAAATCGAAAAAAACAATCAATGGCAAAACCTAAGAAAACTAGATCAAACAAAATCTTATAAACCTTATCCAATAAAGTGCTATTATTATTATTATTATAAAGAAATGGATAGCAAACTAAAACTAAGAAAAGAAATGGATAAAATTAATACCTAAAAAATTAAAATTAAGCCAATTGCTGAAATAAAAATGAAGTCTTTAATCTAGATTTAATTTATGCCCACAGTCTCAGCACCGATCGTAACTATCCTTACATTAACATCTATGATGTTCATTGGGGGAAATTTTTTTTAAAGGGTGCATTTTTTCGTTATTGTAAATGAATATTCAGAAGAGAGGTGGAAAAATAGGGACTGAGGTATATTTCATTGTTATTGTAGACAAGTATTTAGCAATATTTTACGATTTTAGAGTCACTATTATCGGTTTGCTGAAAACAAAGCTTAAAATACCGATTTCCAAGGCTAAATTTGTACTAAATTTTCTAGAAACGAGCCCTGCTGGAGTTTGAATTCTTTAAACTTTGTAAAACCGAACGCTCCAGTCGCTCACAGGACAACGAGTTACAGCCGGCCAATTATATCCAAGACATAACATGACTGAGAACGCTAACATTTAGAACGTGTTATATATAATATTATAATCACTCACCTATATATGGCCAGTTAAGCGTTTAAAATATTCTTTCTCGTAGAGTTATCGGATGTCTTTGTTTAGTATCTACAGTTTGGAGCAAAAAAATGAGTTATAGTTACTCACCGGCTCAAAGCGAGAGAAGATACAAAGCGAAGTATTGTATGGTTTTATGCACAATTTGGAATAATTATTATATTAATCACTATCGATTTGAACTCAATGCCGCTTGAATACAAGTCTCGAACATTACGTAAAGCTCGAAAAAGTTTAACCGAATAAATAAGTTAACTTTGGCGACAGAAATTAAACTAGAAATCGCTGTATCTGAAAATGAATGTTTCAGAAAAAGTCGTATTTCATTGATAATTCTTGGAGCTTTGTGAACTGAAAGTTTAATTAAATAATCGATTCTAACAAGTCATCAGCTGCTGCTAGAATCACTCGTTTGTTGTATTGAAAACTAACCTTTAAAGAGCCAAAATCGCTCATCCTAAACTCTTGTGAAACGGTTAGTGTACCATTGTGGTGGACTACCCGATATCGGAATACGTAATGGTCGCCAGTGATTGTCGCTAGACGGCTTACTCATTCAAAATACCGAGTGTCCGAAGGAAAACAAAACCGGGGATCATCAAATGTCGCTGAGCAAACATAATAAGATCTCCCAGTCAAACAAATTTGACATAAAGATAGAACTAGACGTATATACAAAATGTATACACGAATAGCGAAGTCATAGTACAAATTGGTATCAATTCTCGACTATAAAATTCTTCAAAAACATGTCCGAAAACTTTTCATAAATATATTTTTCCTTTTTCAGGATTAATCTTTCGTTTGGTTAATCAGTTTCGAAAAACGCAAACTTTATAATACCTGGGTTATAAGAAGTCTCTTTCTCCCTGTGTTCGCATGACCGTTGCTTTGAAAACAGGTTATACTTGATGTAAATTCTACTCTTTAGGTAAATCATTTATAATATATATCGCAAATGTGTAGATTAGTAGATCTTTGAATAGAAGAATAGAAAAATTAATAATCACTGTTTTTTTTTATTGTGAAGTATTCTATGCATTCTTGATAGCCTCTTTAGCTAAAAACAAAATCTGTTAAAAAAATCATTTTCTATATGTCAATGTGTTCCAATTCCGTCAAAACCAAATGAATAGGTTCAGCAAACAATTTGTAGCAAGGAAAAAAATATTTTTTATTAAAACACGAAAAATGAAAAAAAAAAAGGAACAATCAGTACACAATTTATCGTTACTATGGCAATAAAATATGTAATTATATGGGTTTTAAGACAATAGTTGAAAAAAGAAGAACAATTAATTGTTATACTAAGCTTAAGTTGACGCGCGTGGACAGCTAATTTGGAGGAGAAAAAGCCAAGGACAAGGACTTAACTTTCCAGAGCCACTTAAAACAGAAACTCAAAATCCTTCGATCTCTATTCAGAGGTATTACCAATGAAATGTCACTGTGGCCCATCGCTTTGCGACAAGTGATTGTCAAGTTGTGACGTCTTCGGCAAACAGGGGCGATAAGTTGCTAGTTTCATTTCCTACTCAGGCGAAGAAACGGTTTGAACAAAATAATGGACCGTCTTGTCGTTTGTAGATATCACTTAGAGCCGAATGTTACCGCGTGCATTCAAGAAGTGAAAAGTCTATTTCAGACGGTACAAGAAAACAGCTTGTTGAAAGTACACAAATTAGCTAAAATGGGCTTGTTTCAACAGAGTGTTTCTTTTTTTTCACTCCGTTCATTAGTTTATAGTCGTTCTGCAAATATTTCAATCGTTGACGATTGCTTAAGAAGGATGCGAAAGACTTAAGATGTGATTTAAAGTTCACAACTGACGCCGGATAAGCTAGTTAGAGTGCTTTTAACACTGGTAAATAGTTTTGAAATTTCTTGAAGAACTAACATTAAATGTCATATTGCCGAAGATATCGCGAAATAAATGTTACACACAAAATCGTAATCATTGAAGAATACTGAGAAACTTTACCGGCATTAGAGAAAATCCGATGTGAAACAAAAATCAGCACTACGTGAATTTTAGAAAGTATACGAGGACAATCCAATCAAGAAGAAAGTACACTTGACAAAGGAAGATGGAGGCAAAGACGTTATCCTAACATACCGGCTCTGTGAAGAACCCCAAATCCCTCCGGCCATTGTAGCATAAATTAAGTGTAACCGATACACTGATGTTTAGGCGGTTTGTCCAGGTAATTTTATGGTATAGTATTCCGAAGGTCCGTTCAAGGTTATAACATACACCCGGTAAACTTCAAATCCACTATGCAGTATCACATAGTAAATGCAGGATGGGAGCTGTCAACTGAGTTGTTTGGATTGGTCGAAATAACGACGACTGCTGTTACTACCCGAATAAAGAACTTTCAGTATTAGTGGTCCTACGGCCTTGTTACTACTTATTACAATTCAATAGGTGATCAGACACCGAGTCCTTTTGTGTCAGCATTCAAGGTGGCTCTGGAAAAGTAATTAAGACTCGAGTTAGAAGTTTCAATTCTTAAAGAAAACACTGGCAAACTGTCTGCGGTTTGTATAATGAATAAAAAATGAATTATTGTGAAAAGGCATTTGTTGTGAAATTCGCCAAGGGTTAATCCTACTTTAACACAGACAATGTTGAAAATTCAAAAAATATTCGAGGAAATTAAATACGAGTCGAGAGAATTTAAGTATGTTTCCTTTTTCATTTTTCCTAATAATGTAAACCTGCATTACACCAATATATATAAATATTTATTATATGGCAAAGTAATCATTTGATCTGTGATTGGTCAATTTGGGGTCCGAAACGAAACGTTTCTCAATTGTGTTTACCATAGTTGAAAAACTGCCATATAATAAACATCTTATTAACCTCGTTTGTTCGGTCCGTACCGTAAGTTATGGATGCTCGTTTTTTCCACGTTTTTAAGGCCCGCACGCTACTCGGTCCATAATATGCAGTATAACCACCTATATGCACGTACCGATGCGTATAAATACTCCTTTTTTTTCTCGTACTATTCCTACCTGGAATAGCCTTCCTATAGTTATATAATAAATACAAAGAATATTGATCTGATGGCTTTAGTAGCCTAGTTATGGCGTTTCTGTAATTAGAAATCATTTATTATTATTGTTAATTATTTGTTATTGTCTTTCGTTGTCATAATAGGCTCGTTGTATATTTTTTCCTTTATATCTTATACACACATTATATATATATATATATACCTCTTATTAATTATCGAGTGCGAGGTCCGTATCGAAAGGCATAAACTGCATATTACTAGCTTCTTAAAACATAGTTGTTTTTTTTTTAGAATTTTTATTGTTAGAATATCATTTATTAATTTGTAATGCGTGTATCATTATATTTTACATTTTATAACAATTTTTGTTGGGAAATTCTTAATATAGGGCTGACCTCCGAATTTCCTTTTGTAAGATGCTATTTATTATTTTGTACAAGTGTCTTCAATAAAGTGTTAGGAGTTAGATACTGGTATATGCATCGACTAGGCTCTATATTACATATCAGTACAAAATACAAGAAATAATATCCATATCATTGTATACTTTTGGAACAAATATTTCACACAAGTTTCACAAACTCAGCATCGGGATTAGTGGTTTTTTAAATAAAAGTATATATTTCTTCAGTTTTCCTATTTACACATATTTGATGGAAAATGAAAAATAATGGCATAAATAAAAATAATGTTAATTTATTGGAGGGATATCAGCACTAATGTAGATCTAATACAATTTGAGTTGCTCAGTGATATAAAAAAGATATTTCAAAGGATAAAAAGAAAAATGTTTACTGAGATATGCAAATATTAAAAAGCAATTTGAGTAATGCTATGAAACATTAAACACTTTATGAGAGCATGTGCAACTGGGCTGAATAGAGCAATAGGACATTTACCAGAAGCCGACATGGTGTACATACATAGTTTATTTAGTACCTGATATTTACATGAGTGTATAAATATATATTTAAGCTTACAATAATGGTACAAGATTTAATATTTACAAAATATAGATATATAGATATACAGGAATACAAAATATTAAATGAAAGAATGAACAAGTAAGGTACAGTGTGGCCTAGAATAACTAAAAAGCTAAACTAGCTAGGCCACAGATAAAAATTAATTAGTTTTAAATTAATGGCCGTAAGGGTCTTGTCCTATTTTCATGCCGTATTAGACTCAACTGGTACGTACGTACATGCATGATGTTGACACTGAAGAACTACAACACGATCCTTTCTACTTAAGGTATTATTATTATCAAACCACCGACTCGAGTTTAAGTTTTCGAATGATTGAAGGTTTACTTAAAACATTTAATAATAAAAACCAGCGAAACGATAATATTGAAAATATAATTCTTGTTATGACTAGGTTTTGAAGCTTTTTACTATATTGTCAAGACAGGAATGAAAAGCTAATAGGAAGAAAACTATAAACATTCTCAAAAACAAATGTTAAGTTCTGATCTACCTTATTACACTTTAATTTCGCGACATGTTATATAATCGAAAAAATCGAAAAATCGTCAAAATCGAAATTTCTAGCAATTTCCCTTATCTCTTGTCATAACGAAAGATTCGTCCGTCCACCAACAATGAAAAAAATGTGCTATTCATGGAAGATATTTGGTTAAGTTTTTCTTGGATTGGATGTATTTTATTACATTTCGTGCAAGGGCTCCCGTTTATTAAGTTGAGAACTGGAACGAAGAAATATCGAGGCGCTGATTGGCTAATTCACTCTGCGTGGAAATCACCTTGGATTGGTGCCCTAGAAATCGACCGTTTGAACTGGGCCGCTAAGGTCTCTAAAACGGCAATTTGAGTTCGAAAGGAGGGGACCGGTCCCCATGGATTCCCTGGACCACCTCCCCACCCCCATACATACACCACTAATATTCATAATATTCTTAAAATACGTTACTGTCACTATTACCTGCGTTGTTATGAATTAACGGACACATTTAGGTACACGTGATGGGAGTAAACCATAAAAGCAATTTATCTGAATCCACTTTTTGAATTACTAGTCAAAAGAAAGACTATATAAATGGCTATAGTAGCAACTAATCAACTGTCACCAAGTATAAATGTTGTGTAGTTGGACATTAAGTGTTTTTCTATATTTGAATGGCTTTCTCTTCTTTACATTAACTATTCCAACTAAAAACACGCATTATTTAGACATATTTGCCTAATTATTTATAACATAGAGGGCAAAATTCCCTAGCTCTGTTTGGTTGACGACAGAGGGCGTTTTTCGTATTGAGGGCATATTTACTTGAGCGCGCGCTGGTTGCTTTTCTTCTAGAATTTCGCCATCTAAATTATACACAAGTAATCACAATGGGTCCTTGTAAGATTAGTATAGGTAATCGTATGGGGCCGAGTAAAATTAAGGATTAATTTCACGAGTGTTTTCAAAGTTTTGAAATTGC
>JAUUIK010136262.1:0-10168 GCA_032270385.1 Urticina crassicornis | reverse complement strand
AAGAGATTCCCTTAGAAATGACGTCAGAGGAAATAGTATGCGAAGAGATTCCTTTGGAAATGACTTCAGAAGAAATATCATTTCAGGAAATGCCCCTTGAAATGACGTCAGAGGAAATATTATGCGAAGAGATTCCCTTAGAAATGACGACAGAGGATACATCTATACAAGAGCTTCCTCTCGAAGTAACAACAGAAGAAATATCTTGCAAAGAAATTCCTTTAGACGTTACGACCGAGGAAACATCCACACAAGAAATGCCTGCGGAGGAGTGTGTTGAGGAAAGTTCCTCTGTCGAAGAAGAGAGTACGGCACAAGAGGCAGAGATTGAAGACACCGCTGTTGTTCAACAACTTAGGCTTCAACTGGATACATTTGTAGAGGAGACTCCTCTCGAAGAACAATCAGAGATTACAAAAGAAATTCCCTTGATACAAAACATGGTAGAGGAACATAATATGGTTGTTACTCCAATATCAGATTACGAAATAAAAGAAATTCCTCTAGATGAAACAACAGCCAATAAGAAAACTTCACAAGAGAAAAAGGACGATGATTCCACAGTTGATGGAGGATCCTGGAGTATGGATGTTATTGGTATCATACCTGATCAAGAACCTGCACAAAGTACAGTTGTTGGTAAAGAGTTTATCGAAGTGATACAAGAACCTTTACCAGAAGCAACTTCAGATGAGAACACCGTTGAAATGACATATGAACCCTTACCAGAGACAGTACCTGAAGCTAAAACACAAGTTAAGCCAAAACTAGAAGACAAACAAAGAACAAAGAGGGATACAAATACAAATGAAAATCCTAATGAGGAGCAAATAATAGACCAAAAGCCTTTTTCGAATCAAAGCACACCATCAAATGAGTCCTCTCACAGCTGTGTTTGTACACCAAGATACGAAGAAACGTGTCAGCATCAGTTTGTGGTTGAGGAATTCAGGGAGAAAATGTCAAGGATAGAAAAAGAGAAAGAATACCTTGAAGGCAAATACGATGAGTTGCGAAGGGAAAAATATGTTGTTGATAATTATAAGCAAACGTCTTTCAAGGATCAAAGCGTAGATTATTCCACTCAATCTGAAGGTGGTTATACACCTCGTTCAACAGTCAGTGAATGCAACCACTGTGATTGTATGAGTCACACTAGCAGTCGACGAAATACAGCGCGCAACAGCTCTGAATCTGAATATTACAAGCTCAAATGTGACCAAATAAGGAGAGAAAAGGAAAACTTGGAGATGGCATACGAGGGAGAGAGAAGGCAAAAGGAAGACATGGAAAGAGAATATGAACACGAAAGACATGAAAAACATTACATAGAGAAGAGATACGAAATGATGTTGCAGACTATTGGAAGATTTGAAGATACGATTCGAGATCTCAGGCACGAGAACGAGAACTTACAGTCAAACTTAAGTGAGTGGTCGAGTACAAGATTACATCCAGTAACTCAAATGAATAGTGAGTTTCAGATTACCGACAAATCCCTAATAGAAGAATCAAGTACTGAGTTGTTCGAGTACAGAAAAAGTCTTGATGTCCTTGAGCGCGAGAATAGAGAATTTAAAGAGATTCTTGATGCTCTTAACAGAAAAAATGAAAGCCAAGAAAATCTTAAAGGGATTGAACTAGGACTTGTGAGGGAAAAGGACTTCCTTGACTTGAAAAAAGAAAGATCAAGGCTTGAAGACATCATCAGAGATCAGAAGAGAACCATTATGCATCAACAAGAGAGAATCGAAGAGATACGAAAAGAGTCTGAGGATGATGTATGGAGTATAAAAGAGGCAAACAAGAAAAACGAAAGAAAACTCAAAGAACTAAAAAAAGATCTAGAAGAACGAGAAAGAGAAGCAGATGATTTGAAAAGATCACGTGTTGAAGAAATTCACATGCTTGAAATAAAACTTCAAACTGAATCTTCTAACAGTTCTCAATTCCAGAGTCAAGCTAACGAGCTACAGCTGAAAGTTCAGAGATTAGAGAGTGAAAAAGCCAGGCTTAGAGAGCAACTGAATGTTAATGTAAACAGTCAACCCTGCATGGAAGAAAGCTACGCCGAGGATGTGTCATTTTTGAGGCGTAAATACGAAGATGAACAAACATCAAAGGTTAAGCTAGCAAACGATATCAAATATCTTCTTCAAGATATCATGGACCTGAAAGATAGGAACAAGCGAATCGAGGAGGACTTCAGTAGGGAACGAATTGAGATCAAGAACATGTTAGAGAAACAAGCCAATGAAATCACTCAGGTGTATTTGACTCAAATCACAAAGCTTCAAGGTGCATTGTCAGAGGAGACAAGGCGAAGGGAAATGGTAGAGAATGGAATAAATCCAGCTATGTATGACAGCAGCACAGCTGTAGGGATGAGTCAGCCAACTTACCAGCATCCATCCAGTCACAATGGAATACATGCAGCTCATCAAAACGGAGTTTCCAATTCAGTGAACCGAGGAAATGGCAATAACAACATTGAAACAAGTCTGAATAACGAAATAAGAAAACGAGAAGCACTTGAAGTGGAGAACAAAAACTTGCTGTATGAAATGAATAAACTGCTGAGTGGAATAAATGGAGAGGAAGCTATTGAGTCCTATCAGGCACTCGAGAAAGATGATTTGCCTAGAGCTACACCCTCGAATAGCAACAACGGCCTCCAAAGAAAGAATAAAGAATTAATGAAAGAAATAGTGGAGCTTAAAGAAAATATAGAAGATATGGAAACACTGACGAAGAAAAACAAGCAATACAAAAACAAGATATCTGACCTCCAAGAAGAACTTGATCATGTTACTCGAAAAAGGGATGATTTGGCATCTGCTCATCGAAATTTAAAGAGAGACGTTGATCAGTTATCAACAACTTTAGACGATCTTCAAAGAAAAAACCGACAATTCGCAGACGAAGTAGATCGCTTGATGAAAAAAATCCAAGATTTAGAGGATAGCTTTAAATGTGAGAAGACGACATTGGTGAGAAATCATGAGAATGAGATGGAGAGGGCATTGGAGGATGCTGACACTAAGAACGAAGAGCTTCAGAGAAAAGTTCAAGAACAAAGCAGGATAATTCAGCAGCTCGAAGAAGTAGCAGGTGAAGCTGGTTATGATAGTCAAACGCTAGACCAAAGCGAGAACACTAGTTACACTTACCAACAAAATGGACATGACCGCAAAAGCCCAACTAAATCAAGTTCAGCAAAAGGGGAAACTGATGCTTATGCTTCTTCTTTGAAAAAACAAGTGGAGAATCTACAAAGTATGTTACAAACATCCAACAAAAGACATGAAGACGAAATAAAAAGAGTGGAAAATCAAAAGAAGGAAATGAGGGGCGAGTTTGAAAAGGAACGACAATCACTGAGACAATACTTTAACCAAGAAAAAGTCATGCTTGAGAGACGATTACAGGGAATTGGAAATAACGGAATTCCAGGACAAAGTGGGCCACAGATAAACGGGATGAGCCCCATGCCAAATCGCTATGCAAGCATCCCAAACCAAATTGCTCCAGCGGAAGCATTTATCACAGCTCAAGAAGCCAACAATTCATTTGAATCAATTCCATCGATGTCTTCCAGCCCTGGTATTGCTACAGGCCCAAGAGGTCAAAGAGAATCAAATATGAATAACTATCCACGTGGATCCCTAGGTGTATCACCGAATTCGAGTCCTCTAAACCAACAATATGTTTCAAATGGCATGCCAACAGCTATCACTAATGGCTATCCTAACCAACAGCATTCTCTAAATCCAATGGATGTAAGCACTCTTTACCAAAACCAGCCTCTTTCCTCGGGTAGTGGTAATGCTAGAGGAAACCCTTACGAGAATCCACAATACGGCTTACATAATACCAATCCATCATTAAACCGGGTTTCTTTTAATCAGCAACCAAGCTACAACAATGACCAAATGAGCGGAGCATTGGAACCAACATATACAACATCAGAAGCAGGAAATACTTTCAATGATCCTAGTAGTTTTGGAGCAAATAGCCCACAACAAATGTCTGGTAATGGCGGTGACTTTGAAAGACAGATAAGGGATGTGCAAGAAAAATTTAACCAAGACAAAAACGATATTCTTCAAAAGGCAGCAGATGAAAAAAGAAGGATAAAGCAAAACATGGGTCAACAAATGGGAAGACAGCTTGAAGGCATGAACCACGGCTACGAGGAAGGACTGAATGAACTGCAGAACAGTGAGAAGCAACACCTACCAACTACTTTTCAAACTCCTTCATCACAAGTAAAAGATGACCGGCAAATGAGTAAACTTCAACAGCAGCACCAGAAATCACAAGTCGAAATTATAAAACTGCAAAAGCAGTTGCAAAAACAAAGACGAGACTACGAGGAACAAATCAGAAAGTTAAGCCATGAGAAAAAAACGATCAACAATGCTCTTCAGTCTATGACAAAGGAGATCTCCGTGCTCAAGTGCGAAAGAAAAAGTATACGGTGTTCTTCCAAAAGCGAAATTGAGAAACTAGAGAGAGTCCACGAGATCGAGAAAACCGATATAAGAGAAACCTACGAAAGAAGTAAAAAGGAAGAAGTTTCTCGCATTCGTGCTGAAAATGAACAGCGCATATCAAAGGAAAGGAAGCGTCTACAACAGTCAACAGATGATCTACGCCGAAAGATTTCGGATTTGGAACAAAAAGTAAGGGAAGTTGAGGTGGCCCTTCAAAATGAAAAACATAACTTTGAAAGAGAACGAATGGAATTTCAGAGAATCTTTTCGAGGAACCAAGAGGAGACCAAAGTAGTGATTGAAAGTGAATACAAGAAGAAACTTTCTATCGAAAAGCAGAAGTTCGAGAAAACACTTCGAGAGTTGCGTACGCAGATTGCAGCTCTTCAAGAACAACGCAAACAGATACAAATCAAACTTGCAAACAAAGACAGCGGGATAGGCAATGATAGAATTTCCAGGGAACGAATTATTCTCCAGCTCGAACAAGACTTCTTAGAGAAGCTGGAAAAAGAAAAGAGGCCTCTGGAAGAAAAGATAAATGATCTAAAAGACGAATTATCTAAGACAAAACGTGAAAAGAATGCAGTCAAAACATCAATGGAGAAAGAAAAAGAGGAATTACAAGAAGAAGTTGAACGGGTTAAAGACAGTATGAAAGATAAGCTGCAGAGAGCGAAAGAAGAGGTCGACAGGAGAAGCGACATGATGAGTCGTAGTATGATGGCAAACAAGATGAAGAACATGACGGTAAGATATTAACAAATTATAAAATAAAGTATTTCGAATGGCACTTAGGTCACATAATTGAATGTCTTTTATTTAAAATTGAATAAAATGTCAGCGTGATTTAATTGTCTTTAACACCTAAAAAGAATGGCTGTCTTTAATATGTAGAAATCGTTGTGACCTTCCTTTGTGATCGTATAGATGCTACGCGTCTTAGGAAAACATTTAAAGAACAAAAAAACTTATTTTGAATTATTTTTGCTATGACCTGTTTTCATATCATGTATTTTGTTTTAAAAGATGATTTCAGATTTCGAATCCCAACATCAAGTTCAGTCCAGCCTAAAGCACTATCAAGAACAGCTAAACCTTCTCGAGCAAAGAAATCTGACTCTTCATTCCAAGAACGAAAGACTTGAAAGAGAAGTAAAGGTTCTTAACGGACGTGTCGAAAGCCTTGAAACTAGAAATAGAGAACTGCAAATTACTTCATCCAATACAATGGTAATTATAAAACAATGTTTTTCCAATATTATTGTACTACAGACACGATAATGGATTACATTTAAAATAGGTAATATATCAAAATTGTCAAATTAAATGTTTATGAAGAATAAAAACAAATGTTTCTCAAATGTTTTTAGGGTCACAAATATTGCATAGTACTTGTCGTTGATTTCATACCCGTAATCCTTTTGTTATTAAAACTAAATTAAGTGCCAGACCTAATTTTCAATCAATTGTCTTTTAGTCTTCAGTAACCTATGAGACCGGTCATACCTCTCCTCGACATCGCAGCTTTAGAACAGACTACAGCTCCATGGGGAATAACAGTATGTCACATTCTGCCTATTCAAGACAGTCTCATTTGCAAGAATCGTCCCTAATGCAAGGAGCAGATCCTTACAGCAACATCTTGGAACGAGTTCGACAAACAATGTCCTCAGCAGGATCTGTGGGTGGTCAAGACAATTTCGCCAGCTCTCGTTCTTTGAACAGAATGACAGGAATTGGAATGCAGAGAAGAGTCTTGAATGGAGGAATGATTGGAGGACCTGGGTTAGGTATGGGGATTAATACTCAATTTGGAGGGATATCCGGCTATGGAGGAATGTCAAACACCCAGATGACTTCAGGGACATCATTGGGAAATCACATGGGGGGATACAATGCAAGTTCGGTAGTAGCTGGGCAGACGGTTGCTAATGATGGGGCTTTGAATCAACCTGGAGTGGCAGTCGACAGTGGGTTGCAATCAAATAATGCCGAGATGAGTTCAGATGTTAACCAAGGCCTGCAGCGTGGTGTCGTAAGTCGTGTGGATGAAACAGGACAGATGAATGAAAGCACACTCCCAGATGAAGGAAAAAGCTCTTCTTTCATGGAAAACAAAGAAATTTCGGAAGACATTCAGAAAGTCAGCTCCATGAACAATGAGTAGTAAAGGGTAATACCTCGTATTATAAATCTTATACATAAACTTGAATTGTTTAGTTAGTGAAATACTAGAGTCACGACACTTTGTATCAAAGAAAAGCTGATTTGCACAGAAAACCAGTTCTGGTTAAAAAGAAAATAATAACCCAGAAAATCAAATCAAAGATTTTAGGTAATAATGTTTTGGTTTTTCCAATTGTAGCACCAATGAATTATGTTAATTCTTTGTAGTTAATTTTTTTCGAAAAAGTGTTAGGAGCTAGAAGTATATACATTACACAATAATTTCATTTTATTTAGTCATTAGTAAACGTCACTAGCTGAAGTTGCGAATCCTCTTAAATCAAATTAGATTCATGAAAATGTAATACATATGTTAAAAAAGAAGCTTCAATCAGTTTTTGATTGTTATGGATTTTCTACACTTTCTAATATTTCTTTGTACTTTTGGGATTTCGGAGCATTCTTAAGGTAATTATTAATAATTATTAAGGTAAATAAAAGTGGTTATGACATAGCACATCTACGTTGCACGTTGCTGATTACAGAAGTATTTTCAATGATATTTAAGTTAATTCAAACTTAAATATGAATTCCGTATAATAAGGATTCATTTATTTGTAATGACAAAGTTAATAACTTAAGATAACTAAAGATATAAACATGCTAATTGCATGTAAAAATAAGATTGTACAGTTGTGTTTTGATTTTAATTTCGATTTAAGAAATATCAAAACTACATATAGTAGAAAAATTATTGATTTTTGAATGATAAGAATTTAAAAAAAGATGTCATGAAACATTAAGCAGAATTATGTAAATTTTTGTGTTACACACAGTTATAGGAGCGTGATTGATTTATTTTGTGATTTCATACTTTGACAGATAAAAAATATACTGGATCTTGATAATTGCTCAAACTATAATTTGTTTACTTAAGTGTTAAATTGCCTCGAATAAATGTGAAGGCCGGAAAATCAAATAAAACAACCAGATTATCAAGGATTATAGTTCTGTTATTCTAGTATCGGATTCACAATCAATTTTAAGTAAATAATTTGTTATAGTGTCAAAATACCAGTGAATAAAATCCAACAATAAAACCAAACACCTGTTGTTGACATTCGCATCCTGCTGTATTTTACGGTTTGATACGTGAAGTCCATAGCATTATAGCCAAGCAAAAACAAAACAGCATTGATTTTGCTGTAAATGTAATGAGGCAACTGATAGAAAAAAATATTGGGTGGTGATCAGAGAATGGGAGAGTTGTCGAACGATGGTTCCATGTCCAGGTTGAAGTTGATGTTTTTTATACATTTACTGTATTTTATCAAACTCGGCCTCTGCTTGGAGAAATTGTTTGCCAACATCGAAGCAAATTTGAGAAAGAACAGTATATTATCTTTAAAATGTTTTTTTGTTTTTCAAAGAAGATTGTTTTATTTTCAACTGTTGATTTGCCGTCCTGTAAAGCGATGTAAATTAAGGTTCACAATCAAAAAGGTTATAAATAAACCAAGATGTTTATGGAAATCGCTAAAGTCACGAAACATCAAACAACTCATCTTTTCAATCACGTAGAGAATATTATTTTATAATATAATTGATATGCTGTTAAAAGAATCTATCAGCACGTCATGCCAATGTCCGTTAACATTTACGAAGAATGAAAACAAATACCAATAAGTAGAAGCAAATAAAGAAAAAAACCCAGAAGTTTCAGAAATAAAATGACAATCCTAGGGAGCTAAACCACAGACCCACTGTTTTGTCATAAAAACTTGTAAAGCGGTCATTTATTGACCATATGAAAACATAAAGAAAAACTATTCTGTAACTCGATTGGTTTGTTGGTTGACAGCTTACATGGTCGGTGTTAAGCTACGGTTCGACAAATACAGCAAATTTTTAATCGTTTGATAATAACACAAGAGGTGTTCCTTCTGTCAACTTCGCTGACGACAAAAAAATGAAGCGAGAAGACGATCTGCTTAGTAAGTAGGAGTTTTCGTCATGAAAAACTTGTCCCAATTCAAAAAGACGACATATTCTGGAAAGATGTGATCAGCTTTGTTGCTTTGTCATTTGAAGAAGAAACAAGGTAAGTCAAAGAAGAGCCATAAATCAGTTAATCAATAAACTTGAATCTTCCAAGATGCATGACTTAAACTGCATGCACCTGATGAAGATAATTCAGAACGATGAAATTAATATAGTCTATGGAAATGTATGTCTTCATCTGTTGCCGATACATAAATTCATTCAATTATTGGAACTGAAAACCGTTTCAAAATAATATATCGGAAAACCGCAAGACGCTGATGCTATCTGATACGTTCATGTGTTTCTGACTCATCAGAAAAATAGATAAAACAACAATATGGAAGAAAAGGACGGTTTGAAGCCTGAAGAAGTTGCTACAGGAAATATAAATGATTATCACGTACAAGGGCTAACATGGAGCATGACGACCACACCATTACCTGCTGAACCGCAACAGTCCTGGAGCATGACGACAACGCCATTACCTGCTGACCAGCAACAGCCTTTGAGCATGACAACCACGCCATTACCTGCTGAACAGCAACAGTCCTGGAGCATGACGACAACACCGTTACCTGAAGAACCAGCCAAACCAAATGTAAATGTTGCTGCTTTGGAAGCACAAGTTAAGGAGTATAAAAATAAAGTGACGTTTGTTGAGCAAGAGAAAAAAAGCATCATGGAAATGTATAAAAAAGCTGTGACTGAATACGAAATATCCAGCACTAAAATGCGTCAGGAATACGAAGTCAAGTTAGCAGAAATGAAAATGAAAAATGAAAATTGGGAAAAGAAATATCACCAAGTTGTACAAGAAATGGAGATTTTACGACAAAAGCAATCGTACCTTCAAAAGTCTCACGAAAAAAGTATGGATCAAGTTAGAATTGATCTAGAGAAAAAATACACCAATGAGAAGGCCAAAATGGAAACGAGATACTCCAATGAAAAGAAAATTCTTATCGCCGAATACGAAGATCGACTGCACGTGTCAAGTGTGGAGAACAAGGAACTCATGAAAACGTATACGAAAACTGTTACAGATTATGAAATAAAAATAAGCAGTATTCAGCAAGAATATGAGGTTAAGATAGGAACCTTGAAAATCCAAAATAGCAAACTGGAACAAAAGCTTAAAGACGCCATGGCAGATAATGAATCAATGAGATCCAAGGTTTCCGATACTAAGACAGAGTATGAAAGACGAATGGCTGAGCTTAGGAAAGAAATGCAAACGAAATGGAAAATAGAGCAAGAGGAAATGGAAGAGAAATTCGAAAAGGAAAAAGCTGAGCTTGTCAAAATGAGTAAGCAAAAGGCAAAGGATTATGAGGTCACAATTTCTAAGCTTGAAAAGTCATGGATGGAAAAGCTGAAGCAGACGACTCTTGAAAGAAACAAGCTTCAAGAAGGCTGTATGGCACACATGAAGGAAATAGATATGCTCAAAAAGAAATGCA
>JAUUIK010136151.1:0-13108 GCA_032270385.1 Urticina crassicornis | reverse complement strand
TCCATCCATCCATCCATCCATCCATCCATCCATCCATCCATCCATCCATCCATCCATCCATCCATCCATCCATCCACAGCTACTAAGTAAACCGACGGTCGAGACACGAACGGTACGTGTAGATAAGCTCCCTGAAATATTAAAGCAACTTACCCACTGTATTATCCTCCAGTTGTTGCATGTTGATCAACACATTCTCCTACCGAAGCAACTTTAGAAACAAATATACTCTATCAAAATTGCTTTATAATTCTCTGAACGTTGCCTTCAAAGCGATTTTATTAGGTATAAACATGTACATCTGCTAATGAACTTAATAATCTTCGAAAGTTTCGAATCAGACAACTAAATAAACACTGCGTTAATAAACACGTTAATTTTACCATGCATTGCGGACGGAATGAGCATTTAAGAACTGATTAAGCCATTTTACCACTGAAAGTTCAAAAACTAACGCAGTTATAAAACTGATTGAAACTTGAGTTAGAGCTACAACATTTTAGAAACTATTCCCTCAAAGTGAAAAATTAGTTACCAAAAAGCATAGTTAATGCGGAAATGGTTTGGAAGCCCGGCAAACTTTAAAGGGACTGAAAATCAAAAATAATTCCGAGTGTCTTTCACTATATTTAACAAACTTTTTAAAAGAATTAACACAACTTCAATCACGAAGTCCTGTGGAATTGTTCTAAACCGCCTTAAAGCCCAGGTTTAGCTTTAACGTATTCTTTGTGGTCTAGTACAAAAAGTTGTTCTTTTAGGTCGCGTGGGTAGTGAAATGTTAACAGCATTTCTTTTTTTGTTTGCAGTGTAATTTTCTATTTTGTTTGTAGTATATATTTTCTGGCAGCAATAATACAGCAACAGTCGCGAGACAGATTCTGGGTCTTACTTCGTGTTCCAGAATCTATTGTATTCTTGGCTAGGTTTCTTTGTATTGCAGGGTATTGTTTAGCTTCCAGTCTATTGTTTTCAGCTTTTGTTTCTATTGAATTACGTATACTGAGCGCTGTGGTACACACAGAAGGAACCCAGATTCTGTCGGGACATGGTTTTTTTGGCGATGTTTATCATTCCAAGATACGCCAGATACAAAGATACCGAATTTCAAAGAAATTTAAAGAAAAAGAAAAAGAGATACGCAAATTCTTAACTTCTTATACCTTAATAGTTATTATTAAAAGTATTACAATGTAAGCCAAAATGAAAATAACCTGATAAAAATAAAACCTTTAGAATACCCTGAGCATCTTTGAAATTAAATATTGAAGCGAATATCATTACGCAATAACTAAAGCATTATTTATGATTGAAACATGCTCATGTTTCACAAGTAGAGCTCGTGGTTGAACGGGCCGGTTGAACGTAGTATTCGCACAGATGACGTCGAATTCATGTTTGTCCGACTTTATAATTTATTCTTGCATTTCCAACAATAGAAAATGGCTCATTAGAAATCCCTCGAGATTAAATTTTGGTTTGTTTGTCCGACTTTTGAACTATAAATAGTAACTGTGCGCTTCGCTATTTGATGTTACGTTCTTAAGAAGATTCTTTGTTAAGATCTCCGTTTGAAAAGTAAATATTTACTTGTTTTCTCGGGCTCATTTACTCATTAACTAGTGAATTAGACGTCGGTTCGGCGTTTCAAACCCATGTTCAAACTGACCTCGCAAAAGGTATTCACGTTGACAGATTTTTGTTTGCTTTGCAATGGGCACATATAATCTCCGGTGTTATCCATAAATTAAAATAAAAAGCTATATAAAACTGGTTCAGGTACCGGTCAGAGTGTAGTAGCCCTTCCAGTTCTCTCGTCGCAGATATTATCCACAAGCTAATACGTTAACAGCCAACAAGATGATGACTTATCCAAACGAAGTTATTTTGCCCATCATGTTCTTACTTAAAGAAATACATGAGATATGTGAAATAGTTTTCAACATTCTGCTGCACATTCTGAACCAAATTCAAGAAAGTGAAGGTGGAGGGAAAACGCCAGAAGAACACGATGAAAATGATTACTAAGGTAACTGAGAGAAAAGTTGCAAATATATTCACCGGTTACTAATAAATAATATTGAATTATTGTGAATTATCTATATTTTGAAAACCAAAAGGAATACGCAAAAAAATTAAATCTTGGCATTGATGATTACTACCATGGTCCGAAAGGTTTTCTAAAGAGCCAGACATGACCATGCACAGATGCTGTTCACAGTTGCGCGACTCGTTAGGATCGCCGTATCGCGGCTCTATGTGGTTTTTTTTCTTATTCCTACTGAACAAACTAAAATTAGAAGCCAGAAATGGCGTATTTTATAAAAATTCCAAGAAATTCCTTTTAGAAATACTTTTAGAAATACTTTAAAAATACTTTATAATTATATAATATAATGTTAAGGTCAGAAATTGTGGTTGTCATGGCTTCAGGCATTTAAGAAAGCTTTGGGAAAATTATACTTAGTATCGTTTTATTAGCACGAATATAAGATTTACCTATTTTCTTCCTATTTAATTAGTATTAGTAATTTACTTTATTTTTTTAAGTTTAAGGGTTTAAATAGTATAACTTATTTCTCACTCGACAGGGAAAGCGATAAGAACCAAAGCCGTGACAAGAAAAACAAGCCAACGGAGTTTTAAAGATGCCAAAGACTCGACTGAAAACACTTTTAACAAACTCATGAATAATTAACGAGCAAAACACAATAGAAATCATAACCGTACATAAACTTTAACCTTGATTTTCTCGGCCAAAATTTTTTTTATAGTAAAATAGTATCAAATACCTGAATGTGTGTAAAATTATAATTTGTGAATAATTCACTGAAATATTGGTAAAAGTTTTGTAGTTTTTAAAACATCTATTGTAATAGTTTGTGTATTTTATAACGGACAAAATTCAATAACGTAAAACATTTTTAAAAATAAAAGAAATAGATTGAATTATTTTTCTTTATTCCACTAGTAGTTTTAAAATCACTAGCCGTCCTCGCGTTTATTGGAACAGGTATAGTGGATTTACTTGCTATTTCAGTCAAGTGATCTAAGTTAGTAAATAAATTATCTAATTTAGGTGACGCTCCAACTTTTCAATGTTTGGTCCACTTTCATATATTTACGTTCCTCTTTTCTCCGACGAAGGACTAACGTCCGAAACGTCAGTTAAGTATTTCCTCATTTTCATATACGGTGTTCCAATTTACCTTGAACCATCATTATTTATGTATCATACACCGACGCAGCCCATACTAGTTTACTCGCTACATGAAGGTCTCTTATATGTAGCTCTAGCTGTTTGACATCTCGATTTTATAAAGTTTCTCTTCTACGTAGTTTATTTATTTATTTTGACAATTACTGTTTACCTTACTGATCGTTTGAGTGTTTCTTGGATTCCTGCCCACCATTTATCAGCGTACTAACAATTAAATCCTGAAGATAAGTAAATAATGTTAACAATCCCCCGATTCCCAGCCTACCAACGCGATAGTTCGAAAATCCACCCAAATCTCTTCAACCAGCAGTTTGCTACGTGACAGGAGGGTATTCCCCTAAATTTTAAGGTCACAGTCATTTATGAAAACGGTTATTGACAATTCGTTTATACATGCCAGTCCCAGGCTTTTTATGTCATATTTATTTTTATCCATGAATTAATCTTAGATGTAAGTTACTTGTGAAGCGACTCTGTTCTTTTCGTCTTGGTCAGAGTGACATTACACACATCTACCATTCTCAGGTATTTTCTGATTTTATCAGAAGTCCCTTTCTTCCTTTAAGTTGCCATAAAGTTCAATTTAGTTTGTGTTTATTTCACATAAATATTTTCTCAGTCCTTCCATCTGTTTCCACAATCTGCAGCACTTGTAGAATATCGTCTTTGGTTCATCAGCAGATCTTGTTTGAATTATAAGTACACAAATGTACCATAATTTTCTCAGGTATTCCTGATTTTATCAGAAGTCCCTTTCTTCCTTTAAGTTGCCATAAAGTTCAAGTCAGCTTGCTTTTATTTCACATAACAATTTTCTCTCAGCCTTTCCATCTGTTTTACTTATTTGCAGCACTTGTAGAATGTCGTCATTGGTTCATCAGCAGATCTTGTTTGAATTATAAGTACACAAATGTACCATAATTTTCTCAGGTATAAAGCACAGGTATAAAGTTGACGAGAGCACTCAAGAAGTTGGGAGAAGCACTCGCCTGAGCAAGCAATTTTATTATTCCATTCGTATGTACAGCCATTCGTATCTGTCTGGCATGCAAAATTCTCAGTGTAACCTAGTTTCAAGTTTAAACACGACATGTTTGGCAGCTAGATGTTAACATTTTAGTATGTGAACTACCATAAATATAATGCAAAATATAATATATAATCCAAAATATGATGCAAAGTAATGAGTTTGAAACTAGAATGTCAACTACGGACCTCGGTAGCACAAAACGGAAAACGTGATTTATTTTCGCATGGTCTGTTTCACACGGGACCGCCACGAACATTTGCGGAAGAAAGAAAACATATCACGTATTCTGTTATCCATTGCGCGATAAACTCTTTATTTGAAGCAAATTGTGAGTTAAATGTAGTTGTATTCGTTGCAAACTCGTGCATGTTTTAGGCTTTAAAATTACTAAGTGAAGGAAGCATTACCGCTTAATTTAAAAAGCTTAATAGGGTGAATTTGAGGCATATATATATTAAACAGAAACCTACTGAACTGCTGAACTGATTTTGTTCACCTTAACTTCATTTTACGGTTCTTCGTTTTTTTTGCACTTTTTACATGCCCGTTTCTTTATGCATATATTATTTCGTAGCTGTCATTCTCACTGCAAAAACTGCCGCCTGGCCGAACGCAGTCTTGCAGAAAGGTCCGCGTTCCACCTTATCTGTGATTGGATATTTTTTGACAGCTAGTGGAGTGATTGTTGGACATGGGCCTTTTGAATTCGAATATTATTTCGTGTGGCGAGACATTATACATAACTAAAATAAAAGTGGTTCAGGTAGTTCTCGCGTCGCAGATACTATCCACAAGCTAATCCGTTTTAAAACAGCTAATGTTAACAAGATGATGACTTATCAAGTTATTTTGCACATCATGTTCTTACTTAAAGCAATACATGAGATATGTGAAATAGTTTTCAACATTCTGCTACACATTCTGAACCAAATTCAAGAAAGTGAAGGTGGAGGGAAAACGCCAGAAGAACACGATGAAAATGATTACTAAGGTAACTGAGAGAAAAGTTGCAAATATATTCACCGGTTACTAATAAATAATATTGAATTATTGTGAATTATCTATATTTTGAAAACCAAAAGGAATACGCAAAAAAATTAAATCTTGGCATTGATGATTACTACCATGGTCCGAAAGGTTTTCTAAAGAGCCAGACATGACCATGCACAGATGCTGTTCACAGTTGCGCGACTCGTTAGGATCGCCGTATCGCGGCTCTATGTGGTTTTTTTTCTTATTCCTACTGAACAAACTAAAATTTGAGGCCAGAAATGACGTATTTTATAAATATTCCAAGAAATCCCATTTAGAAATACTTGGCCTCACTCGACCTAGTCTCCTTAGCAGCCGTTTTTAGTTGTCGTTCCATTCCCCCATGGTCCATTACTCTCCCCCACTAACCACAGGTAGCCCAAGCTCAGTTTCTGTAGCTTTTATAAGAGTTTGTATGGGGATTTTTAATAACAGCTCTATTGGTAAAAATACTTGAACAAAAGAACTGAAACTTACTATGTGTCTTCCTTGGTTAGTTCGCTATTTTTACACGAAATTCTAGCCGATTTAGGTGAGTTTTGAGTTATTTATCCGTCCTTGTAGTATATACTACAATGTAGTACGAAAAAATTAAAAGAACAAATAGCTCAAAATAGTAATAAACTCACTGTTCATTTTAAAAAGTGGGAGAAAATTAACTCAGCGTTCAATTGATAAAAACTTTCAGCCAGCTTTGGTGTGCCGTAATTTCAGTTAGTATCTATTATGCTTAACACTTATTTATTTATTATTTTTAATATTATTTATTTTATTTATTTATTTATTTTTTTATGTTCAGTTATTTCAGTTCTATTAGTTATCTATCTGTACCTATTATATTGTATACTAAATAAATTAAAAATTAAAAAAAAAAGAAAAAAAGAAAAAAAAAGATCCATCTACTTTATCATCATCATTTAAATCATAGCAGAACTCGTTCTTTAAGTCTTTCACATTTCCATCATCAACAGACATCACAAAATTAATCAATTTATCATAACTAAGTATCTTAGGTAGATAGTTTTAAACCTGTTCTTTTCTTGGTGGTTTTGCTAGGTCCCATAAAAAGATTAAGACGAACACTTTTGTACTTCTCTTTGCTTAACAATCCTGAGCTATATTAACACTTTTATACTTCTAACCTTATTTTCAATAGTATTTTGGAAAGACTTGATGCTTTGTTTTACTATATTTGGCACAACATTAGACATAACTTTGTTAGAACCTTGGATATATTTTGCCAACCTGGCTGGTGTTGCCTCATTGACTAAAGTCAACCACAGAGCATCCAGAACAGGACCTTTTTCCCCTATTGTACCACCATGGATATATTGATAAGCACCTATTGTCTCTTTTTTACGTCGCTGACAAGATCGTTTCGCAGAAGGAATTTTATATATCTCAGAATTATTTTCTTCTATTGTTGTTGGATGTCTTTTTCTTTTTAACAGCTTTCTGTTTTTTGTTATACCTTTCTCTGCTATCTTCGCTTGTATACACTCTACGTCATCTTGTAGGATTCTTTTAACCTATCATACCATAACATAGGAGTATATTATCTTCAATCAATTATAGTTCATATTATTATTCTGTGTCTAAAGTACTAAGTACATGAGAATATATTTAGGGACGGGCCATTATTTAAGGAGAGGGGCAGGGAAAAACATATGGGGGCAAGGGTATTTTAGAATGGTTAGTGGTTAGTGGGTGGGGGGGGGGGGGGACTTAATATTTTCATGATAACAGGCACACATGTGTTATAACATGTGTTATTAATAAAAATAACAATGATACAAATATATATCCCTTTCTTATAATTTTATATTGGCTGATTAGGAAATTATATATATATATATACATATCTAGAGCAGTAGCTGAATAGTGAATTGTTATTTGTAAAACATGTACCTTTTCCTTCAGTTTTTTCAATTTAGAACTCTCAGCTTTGTATATTTGGGATTGGGCGATTAATTCTTCCTTCAACACTTTTCTTCGATTGGCCAGGCTACCAATAGGAAATTTGTCTCTAGCTATAGCTTTGTTGCTTCTTGTTTTTCTTCGTCCTTTCCTTTCCCAGCTCTGCATCTTTGTCCAACAATCTTTTCTCAAAACCCGGGACCAAAATGTTAAAACTGCAAACGAAAACAACATATTTAATACACACATTGTGAAAGAAGAAAGACTCGTAAAGGTACCCATGGTTTTAGAATTTTAAACGGATTTCTGTAGCGCTCAAAATCATAATTTTGGTACGTAAATTGATAACATAGCTAGCCTTGGACTTAACGCACTTTGAGAGGCAACAAAAATTAATTTGTAGTTTGTACTCACCGTAAAAATGCTCAAAAGGTATTAAATTGAAGCTAGATACTTGCACTTTCAAAATGGCTCCTCGTGATGGCTGTCAACGTCATGAATATCCCAGGATTCATTGCGAAAGTATGAATATTCATTATTTTATTTGAAAAAATTCAGATTCCCGCCGACGCCATTTTGTATGAAAAATCCGCTGATTGAAATGGCACGATTTCTGAGCCTGCTGGCCCGGCGTGCATGCACTCCCACACCACACCCCTGACATTGTGTCCTGCTCCTCTTTTCCCCCAGGCACTGTTCGGTCAGAACAAACAACAGAGTCCTTCTCTTTCCTCCCCTCAAGTTGCTCCAAACAGTGTTGGCTGGGTAGTGGTGGGATGGCACTTACTGGCCTGTCACACAGATCCTCCACAAGTGTGCACATGTAGCAGGGTCATGGGTTTGGCATCAGATGTATTGCCTTGATAGAGAATATAGGCACAGACTATCATGCGGTCGATGAGAGCAAAGAAACACTTTTTCTAGTACTTATGGAAAGCTCTCTCTCCTGCATAATAATCTACCTTCTGATCAAGAAGGTCTACCCCACCCTTATGCTTGTTGTATTCTGATACAACTTCGGGCTTTTTCTTGATTGCATGCCCTCCTCTCACTGGATGATCAACCATCCCAGCAGGGATACTGGTAGAAAGCATCAAACATGGCTTTTTCTGAGATGGTTTTTCTTTCCATGACAGCATCAGGGTAGGGCCACTTCTACCATAGACACACTTCTGAACTTTTGGATTTGCCTCCTTTACCATCTTGGGAATGCCCTTCCTGTTTGCTCGAAGAGTGCCAGTCAACATAACACCTTGCTCAGACATTGTCTGGGCAAGAATGAGACCAGTGTAAAAGTTGTCCACAAACAGGTGGTATCCCTTGTTGGTAAGATGTACCTCAGTGATTAGCCTCTGTACTACATCATAGGAATGGCCATGCTCTGATACTGGTAGTTCTCATCGTTTACCACAATACACAATAGTGTGCATTGGGTAACTGGTGGCTGACTCTGTAACTGAGTACATATTTATACCCCACTTATGGTGGTGTTTGGTGGGTTTGTATTGTATCAGTCGTGTCCTGTTTTTCATTCCAATCAGACTCTCATCAATAGGAATCCGCTGTTTAGTAATGCTTTTTACAGACTGTGTTCAAGGATAAGTCTGAATTTATGTAAAGGATCATAGGAAGAAGTTGTTGAAGCTTGTGGAGAGTCATTGTTTGAACAGTGCAGAAAACTTGAAATTAGTTGAAAAGTGCTTCTAGACATGACAAATGAGAAGAAAGTCCAAGGAATTTTTTCAGCATTGGAACGTCAAATGCCAACCACCTCCATTTCTGAAAATGGTTAGATTGATTGTTTCGTGGGCACTGAGCTGCGTAGATTTTGGTCGCGCATCCCTGTGGTCATGAACAGCAAAAAGTAAGTTAGCGGATAATAATTTGATGGTGGCATGTTTCGTGGTCCAGGATTTCCAGCTGTGAAGGCGATGGGACACCGCTCAGGTTCAGGAGGATAAACATGAGTCCAAATTCGTGCACCGACGTCGTCGCTTTCACTGCTAGAAATGTCGCTGTCAGAATCCAAATCTTCGCTCAAGACATTGTTGCTTTCATCGCCAGAAAAACTACCATCATCATGGCACAAACATACGGCAACAACACACTACGCACGCCGCCATGTTGGGATTTTTTTGGTGCGCGTTGTTATTTAACAGGATCACGAACGTCTCCCGAGCATATTAATAATTACTCGAAATATGACGATTACACTCCGAGTTTATCTGTTTATATAAGACTATCATTGATTGGTCAAAATCATTTGGTAGTCTGTCTCATTAACCAATCGAATTTAGCGTCACGAATAGGGCCGATTAGATCAGCCCTGGCAAGACTACGAGTGACCAAATAGGGTTAAGTAGGCTGTAGTTATCCAGTAGATGGTTGTTAGTGTCATTGTCAATGTTAGCATACATTGCTTATTGATATCTTTTCTATATTCATGTAAATTGCTACATGTAGTATTGCTTCTTCAGATACTCCTTTAATTCATTTCACATTGCATTTTGTACTTGATCAGTGAATCTACTTATTGATACTTTTTCTATATCCTTTGAAAGAACACCAGATGAGATGTGGTTTGAAGTAGATGAATATTCATGTAAATTGCTGGTATTGATTCCACTTCTTTAAATCATGGTTTGTTTGCCTCAATTGGCAATTGGTTTGTTTTGTTTGCCTCAATAGGCGATTGGTTTGGTGAAGATGTCATCATACTGGGTGTCAGTTGTTGCTCTCAGGTATACTTGCTTCATATTAAACATGAGTTTTAGTACAACCTTGAGTAAATACTCACGAAATAATGTTTGATACCCGATGTTATATAGACTGTATACTGTTTGGTTAATACAGTATTATGTTCGATAGGCCTTTTTGTCCACGAGAATAGCCCAACAATGTTTCTGCATACATGTATGTTCAAAGCTTCACTTCGGCAGCCATCTTGTCTTTTTACTTCCAATTCATGTACATTGTAATTATGGAAACTTACTTTCAGTGAGCAATATCTGACCGATTTTACATGAGCCGGTACTATCGTTCGTTAGCTGTTCTATGATGGGATAAAACTATGATGGAAAAATGCTTAACTCATGAATTTGTGTAAAATTATAGTGGTTTCACATTAAACTAATGATGTATTAACTAAACCTAACTGGAAAAGGTAGATGTTATCGCTTATTCTGCTCAAACATGGCCATAAAACTCGCCAAAAGGTAAAATCGAATTTGGGGCACCTTTCTTCTTCAAATACTACGTTAAATCCGTGTTTTCCAGTTAGTTTGATCACGACTATTGTATGTTCTGTGGATTAACCCTAGTTGGTGAAATATATAACAACGTAAAATACGTTTTCAATGCACTCAAAGCTAGTCTGCTATTTTTGGTTGCATTAAACTTTTTAACTCGATAAACAATCAAGCCAAGTTTCAAGTCAATCGGATGAGTGTGCGTTTTTAAATTATTATTTTTCTCTATTTTTGCCATTTTTACCAAAATAGCCATGCCTTAAAGGCGCTGAGCACAAATTATTTTGCGAATCAGTGCTTGATTTAGACATTCAGAGTTGTTGAATTAGCTTCATTTCAAGGAGTCCATCTGGTCTTGGTGCAGAGGGATCTGTAACAAGCTTATCAGGGTGGCAGTCAAGAAACCATGAGTTTAGCTTATAAAGATACCATACTTCTCAACAGAGAGACCCTTGCGTCCCAAATTATTCATGGTCTTAACATACATTTGAGCAATTTCCCCTCTTTCTGTAGGCTATCCTTCATTGCTTGACTCTGATATTGTTTATCATATTTCAAAACTTCTCTCAATGTTTTTTTGTTGGTGAGGTTGTGGGTCTCAATGTAGCTACTCTGTGGCATTTAGAGGCTGTTATTCTGAATTTTCTTTGAAAATGCCATAGTTCATTGTCTGATTGCTCCTTGGTTTTCTCTTCAATGTCAGAAATTTCATTACTATCCAGGAAAAGTTTAGTTTTTATCCTATCACACTGAACTTTGATATTTTGAATTAATGGAGGGAGTTCTTTAAGTGGTGATATAATTACATGTACATCACTTGGTACCACTTGTGGTAGGATATGGCTCCAACCAACAACATTCCCAGTATTTGTTTGGTATTCCCTAATGCGTGTTAGGATGGAATTAACTTCACTGGGTGCCCACACTCTTTGATGTAGTGCTCTCACATCATGTTCTGGTTTTAACAGTGGCTTTCTCTCTAGGTTTGGTTTATTGTGCTGATGTTTTTTGAATGTCATTGTTGCTATTGGAAAAACAGGCCCTTTTCTTTTCTTCGGTACATTGCATTTACAAGGTCTTGATGTTGGGAATTTATCATCACACTGCTTTTCTCTCTTACAGAATGCCTCCAGGGCAAACTAAGTTGCGGCAGCATGGTTGCACCTTTCATCAACACCAGCTGGACAACCACAGTAGGCTCTTAACATTCTTCTGATGCTTGAAAGTACAATATAGCATTAGTATACTAATTTTTTTCTCATTGAAGCAGGGTTAGAATTTCTTATTTTTAGTCGCAAGATAAAAATATCTTGTAGGCTTGAGATCTACAAGCTAAAATGGAAAGGCTCGTGGCTCTTGTTGATATGATACGAATATCCTGGAACACCTGTGACATTCTTACTGAATAGCTCCCAGTCCTAAGCGTATTCTGATGAAAACAACATGGCGCTCGAACATGCCGCTTTAGATTTGGTGTTCGTTTAAATAGCCGCTTTCTCTTTCTAACAAACAGTATCTCTTTCAAAAAATTAATAGAGGTCCTTCAAGTTTATAACAGTGAAGGCAATTTCTTTTCACTCGATATTTGTAAGTTTCAACTCGTATTTGGCCATTTATCTTGTGGGAATTGCGAACCCTGTTAAGGCAAAACCTGGCTCTTGAAATAGCTTTTGCCATTTTCTCGAAGAAATAATATGGACAGAACATTTCCTGACATAAAGAAATTATACCCCTTCACAAGTGGTTTGCCAGTAGATAGTTTTTTTTTTATTCGACTCCATCTATCATGTATTTCCAAATTGTACCAAACGATATGTTAGGGATATTCGTCAAATCATCCTTTAATCCCTTTTTAGGAAAGTTTTCCTGTAGCTCGGGCTCTGTCTTCTCCAACAGACCAAGGTTACCTTTCTTTCGCAGAATATTTACACCCCCATCTGGATCTCTTAGATACTTCTTGTGGAGTCCACTAGTGATATATCCTTTGACCCTAAACAAATTCAAAACCTTCGTTAAGTACTGTTATTTACTAATCAATACGCTTAAAGTTAAGCTTTGATATATATATTACGATAAAAATAACGAACTAAAAGATACAAAAGGACAGAACAACAGCTAGTTTTGTATCAAACTACATTTATAAAGCGTAGAATCGTATTCGTACCTTGTGACGAGCACAGCTTTTTTTCCTGAAGTTTTTTCTCCTCTGCACAGTAACCAACGCTTTAATAGTATATTTCAGAGATGCGTTGGTCGCTGTCAAAAGTATCGCGGGCGGACATGGAAACGAGGCATTTTCGGGCAAATATGTCAGAAATGTAAACAACGCTTTTGAAAAAATGCGTACATACATACATGCATACATACATGGTTTATTTGTTAATGCAGGTTTTACAAGAAAACGCAAGACTAGAGTCCTGATGTGGACCTTCCTATCTACCTATCTAAAGATTAAAATATACATATATATACGTGAGTAATTTAAATTGTTAAATAAATAATTATATAGGTATAAAAATAATTATATAAGTATAAAAACGATGGTTCAAGGTAAATTGAAAAAAACAAAAACAAAAAAAAAAAACAATTTACCTTGAACCATCATTATTTATGTATCATACACCGACGCAGCCCATACTAGTTTACTCGCTAGTTCTATTT
>JAUUIK010135929.1:0-13122 GCA_032270385.1 Urticina crassicornis | reverse complement strand
GGGTAAAGTAGTTTATTTTACTTGACAATTAATTTTAAAAATGATTTAAATTAGCGGCGGCCATTTTTCGAATCGGTCAATATATTGTATCTATTATACATATACCGTATATGTTATATACATACACAATATTGTTCACTCCATGCCCTTGCTTATAATGGACCTCTACATTTTTAAATACATAATTCAAACGACTCATTGTACGTACACTCACGGTAGAGTACTTAACTTATAATAAACTGTGAATACTTAGAGCTGACATATATTTTTTTCAACCTTATTAATTATTCGAACAATCTTGTCCCAGCATTTTATGAAACGCTTTTAAAACAAATTTTTTTTTCGTTAGAAATATCAGGGCTGGCATAGTGCCGCGCGTAGAAAAAAACGGTTGAAAAAGGTCTGTTATCCCGACTTTGCTCCAAGTTAATTTAAAGTAGTCTTCCTTGATCATTAACCATGAGAGGAAGCTAATATTTTTTATAGCTTCTAAAAGTAGTAGTATTGAAAGAATTACCTGTGAAAATAGACGATTCTCATTCAGTAGGATACTAACCTTCTTTCAATTAAAATTTTAAGTTTCCTGCTTGAAGCATTTCTCTTATTTATTTGTTTGAACAAACAATGAGTAGCCAGTGTCATTTCGTTCGCGTGCCGCGGTATATCTATAACATCATGCCCCAGCCAATGTCATTAACACTTTGACTTACACAAATAGAACCATCACGAAAATATACAAAAAATGCTAATCATTTTGCTAGTAAACCTTGTACGAGGTAAGTGTGAAGGATTCGTGAGCTTTAGTGAGAATGTATGCGAGTAAGCCAGTGGGTGGATGCTAGGTATGCAATATCAGTTGAATATTCAATTAAGTTGAAGTAGGTTAAGTAAATATCAATATCTAGTTGCAGCTTTTAAAGCTAGGCCGTGCATGTCAATTTTAATTCTTATATACTACAAGAGCCATATAACCGCAATTATCTCTATATCTTAGCCGCATATAACATATACGATGACATACACTGTCAGAATTTTTGGGATCGGGTGTCTATATAATATACAGCGATTTGCAGAAATTATGGGTGCATTATGGGTAAACGACGGATGGGATGTGAAGTACAATTTAAAAGACTTGCGATGGCGAGTAGTTTCGCTCAACATGCATGGTTATAGCGCCAGGGTAGTATTAAATTTACTACTCATATCAAAAAGTACAGTGAAGCGTATTCTTAGAAGATTTTAACGTAATGGAGACATTGCGGGGTGCAGGTGCGAAGGTTTAGGGCGAAAATCATGGACATGCTTACACGTACAGTTCGTTCTCATGGAGGCAATTTTAGATACTTCTTTTTAACATTACAAGAACTGCACATGTATGCAGCAGCAATAAGAAGACTTGAGGGTCGACTTTAGGACTATCATTATAACATTTTCACCCGAACAGCTAGTATTCATTGATTAAACAGGCCGGCTTTGTAAGTTTAGTTATGCCCGTAATATTTAATATTTTCTATGGAAATAAAAGTACTTCAAAAGACGGAAATCACAGGAGTATTTTTTTCTGATAGTTCCTTTGATTTCCGCTCCATTTTTTACAGGACTCACTTTCTCAGAGTGCTTTGTGAGCTTTAATGCACATTGCCTATTAGTAACAATAACACAATTTTCGTTGCGTTCATTATTTTCAGCTTTGTACTCCAAACTGACCCGTCAAACGATTTCAACATTTGCTTCACTATTTCGGGAGCCAGTAGTGGATGGTAGTTGTTCAACTATTCGTGCAAAGCATATATATTGAATTTATTCGAAAGGGTGACCGTCACTATCATAAGACCTGGTATTGAATTGTAGTGGTTCATGATCAATATTCGTACAAAATATTCGTCTGTTCAAGAGGTAGAGGACATACCTAAATATGGTCACTATTATAGGATCTACTAGATATAGTTGCCGAGATGGTATACATGTAGTTGTATATATGAAGTCTATTCAAGTTAGCGTGACTGGAAGAAGCTATTCCATATAATAACTAAGAAAATAACTAAAACAACTTGAATTCACTGCAAATTGCTGATTGAAAACACTTTAACTCAGTTTTGTTTCCTTTTTTTTCCTTTTTTTTCCCTGTCTAGACGAAAATTTTATAGTATCAATTTAGGAGGTAAAAACTTGCAAATATCGTGGTGCATGAACAACACCGCAGGCTTACCCATAATTCAATATTTTGCACGTATCAAGCACCGCAGCCATCAGGGCCATTATTATAGCTAACTTGCTAGTTTTCTTTTAGATTTTGTTAAACATGAATTCAAACCCATATTTGGCTGTCTTTTGATGAGTGTTTATATGTATTCCCACAACAGTATAACAGTCGTCATACAATTTATCAGCTATGTCAGTTAAGAACAAACACATAACATTTCCAATTCAACATTCATTATTTGCTTAGTGAATCGAAATATATATTAGCTATGGTGCTCAACCAATCAGCGCCTAGAACTGACATATACTACAAAGTTGATTTTAGCCAATCAGAACACTAGAAAATAAGAGAATAAGCCCATCAAAATAAATAGTATTAACATCAATATACGTGGCTAAATGATAAACTGCCCTCGTAAAAACTCTCAAGCTAGCGGGCCGATGACGAACCAAGCGGGCTGCAAACACATTTACCGCCCTGCTTCTGTTTTTTTATTATTATATTGATGTTAATATTAATAACATGATTTTTGTCGGGACATTTGTGTCCCTTGTAGTGTCATTTGCACCCTCGCTACGCTCTGGCGCAAATGACACTACGCGGGCCACAAATAAACAATATGCCCTCCAAAAATCATGTTATTGTCCTTTTAAAAAAACTGCATGTTTTCCTGGGTAACAAAATGGTATGGAACATTTTACAGGAAGTCAAAAAAAATCTATATAAAGGAATGTTATGACGTATTTACCTGTAATCGCGGTTATTTTATCCGTCACCACCATTTTATCGTTACTCTAAATATATAAACATGAAATGTCGTTCTTGTAAAGTTATTTGGTTATTTCGGTCGCCTTTGTTTCATTACAAAATCACACATCACGAAAATACAAATTTCTTTTCTTCTAGAAGGATTCTGAAGTCAATTGCTTCGTGTCTATCTTACTCAAATTAATTAACTTTTTGTCGGATGTGATATTCTTCTTGTTTGTGTTTCTTATTTCTGTTGTTGCTGTAAGCCTTGCGTATAATTGATATTTATTTACAAAAATTGTAAAATGTGATAGAATTTCCATGAATGTTTTGATCAGGATTAGATGGATTCAAACCTAAATATTTGAAATAAATAAAATTAAAAAAGACCCACTAATTGTTCTTTATCAGTATATAGAAAATAATTCGACCTGAAAGAGTACACAAGAAAATGAATACACAAAATTCAATCATAACGGTGTAATACAAATAAATATACCTTCATGAGGTATTCGCTTATTCCGAAACTCACGAAACTTTCCCTTCATTAAACATGTCGAAAAGGATGAAGATTATTTAGTATCATCGTGTCAAAAGAAGCCTTTTTTCATTTCCTATATCTCTGGGGCATCGAACAAAAAACACCAAACATTAGGCGACGTGAGAGGCATTGACGTGAATCAACATTGTATTTGATTGGATAAAACCACCAAACAACCACAAGATGTCGTGGAGGGCTTGTAGAACTCCAAACTGTAAACCTCTTGAATTCAACGATAATGAACATTTTCTTCTATTCTGTTTGTATATAATGCCGATTCTCTGGTCTATTTTTTTATAGGTCATAAATTTACAACTCGTATAACCGGTTATGGCTGGATAAGTCAGTGTTTTACATGTCAGCTGTCGATATCAGGCAGACCACTCTGTCAGTGATCGCTGTGTCGCGCCGTGTGCTTTTTTACCTGGCGTTTCACATATTATGATTATCATGATGAAATTTAAGTAAAATATACTTGAATTAATTTTGAATGTTTTAATGTGCATTCCTGACCTTTCTAGAGCCAACGGATAACAATGTTCTTAAAGAAATACTATCGATCCTATTGATGCACTCTAGAAATATTCTACTCTTCACTTGTTGTCTATATACGTATTTATATTGACTCTCACTTTGAAACGTTTTCACTGGAATCGATCAATCACGTCTTTCAGTCTTTGAATGGCATTGTGAGTTACCAATATTTCACTTTTTACTCCTTTTTATCGGAATTATATCATCAATTTTTAGTCAAGTATCGCTTAAATTTTTGCCTTGAAAACTTTGATCTATTGCTTATTTTAAACTTCATTAAATTAGAGGAAATAATATAAAATACAGGATACAATTCGGAATATCAAAGACATAAGTTTAACACCAAAGTGCACTGCTAAACATAGACCATATATATTGCCTGTAAGGAGCAAATGGTCATATAATAATTGCCATTTTACTGCTGATTGTAATTTTCCACAGGGGAAATGTCAAATAAACCTTGTTCGTGAAGGTTTTTGTGCTGGTTCACAAGCTGTCATTATTTTGTTTTGAAGCTTGAGAAATAAAATATTTTTAATCTTTAGTCTTGAGTGCTGAATACTCGAAGTTTCTATTTAGCAACGCCTTGATTTGCTTGGTGTATATATCATTATGGTGTCTTTGTTGTCCTTCTGTAATATAATTAAACATATTCCTGCCGAACCTGAGTTCAAGAATGCCATACAAATATCTTGAAAAAGCCCGTAGTAAAATTACGTTTTAGACTTATATATTTCATGAGAATATCGATCTCACTGGACTAGTAACTAAAGCTAGTTATTTAGCTATACTTACGAAGTATGTTGATTACCTGGGGCTGAATATGATAAGCTCTCCCTGCCCAAGTGAGTCTGTTGACCATTCAACCAAAGTATCTTCGATCAAATTCCGTTCTACTCGTATGACTCACTGTATACCACTTCGTAATGTACTTTAGCAGACCAAACCAATGAACCAAACATCGATAGGAAGACTGTCTCCCCGAACATAGCTAGCTGGCTAATAGCAGCAAGGAGTTTAATGAATTAAGCTAATGTAAGTCCGGCCAAGCATAAAACAATACCCTCCTACCCACCTGCTTGGTCTATAAACAACCAATTTAGGATCTTATCCGGTCTCATTGGAAACCTAATGAAAATGAAAGGATCGCTTACAGATTCTTAAGCTAAGAGATTTTTCTATATTTTAATAAAAGATATAAGTGCCTTAATGTCTGTAAAAATCCTAGAGGAAGACGAACAGAAGCAAAGGAGTACTACAATGATACAACACGCGAGACGTGGCACGTTTCGTGGCTATTTTTTCGAATATTCGTTAGCGTAAATTAATTTTAAAATGTCACGGAAAAACTCTATAGATAGAACTATAGTTGTAGTTGTACATAGAGAATACTGACTACTACTTACAATGCTAGAGCTTAATTAATGCTTGACTTTACGTTCAGTAGCCTGCGCATTGAAGGCTTGGGAGTGAAGGCAAGGGAAAGGGACCAATCCCCTCCTCTCATCAATTCCCTTCCTGTCCCCCACACCCCAAGTAATACCATGCTACGTGGGCTACTTTACGTTTCGTATAAAATAGCACATTTCACAGTTAACATCAATACGAGGCAACAGCAGGCTATTTAACAATTATTCCACGAACTTGAGTCGTACATGAGCTCATAGCGCTAGCCGACGAGGCGCGTTAAGCGCCGAGTTGGCTGTGAGCTCAGTACAACGAGAGTGAGTGGAATAATTGTTTTATTATATACTCATTCCCGGTAATATACAGAACCATCCCCATATCCTTATTCACTTAAAATTGTTTTCTATAAACGTTTATGAAGATATTTATTCATGTAAAGCAGGACTGTCTCAGCAAACTTTGATTTCTATTTGTGCAGATTACGGTGTTTTTCAATGCAAAAATACTCAATTTTCCTTGAAAATCTAAGCCAAGAATAAGTCAAAAATAAATTAAATTACGTATATGTATTTCCGATGTACCAATATTGGTTTCTTCGGAAATAAAAGTATTATGATAAACATAGTCGATAAAGAGCGAGGATGGTGATTAACATTTATACAAATTGAGCTGAAATAAATAGTTCGAAAGTTGACATTTTGACTGAAAAAGGTATTTGTTGTTTCGCACAACACGAGTTAAATTTAGCCGGGCGTGTTTACACGAAGAAAAAAATGTTTTGGTTTTCACTTCAATTTGGATATTCTATCGATGACTCTCTTCAATTTAACATCTATTGTACATATTGTGTTCATAGAGCTGGAGTTTCATTCAGGATTTTGAATTTTTTTTCAATTTCTTACACAAACATTCATGATTTTGACAAACTTGAGCACATGATTTTGAATCGGCGAACGAAAACAAACATTATATTTCGTAGAAACCGCAGAAAACATCCTTTTTAACTAATTATCTTTAAATATACTTATGTCCTACTAGGTCCTTAGGTCAAGGGGGGGGAGAACAATTAGCCCTTTTCAAAACGAGCAAGGAACTGGGACCGAGTTTAAAACGTTAATTCAATTAAAATATTTGGAAAACTGACTTTAAAATTAAAAAGAGAACACCAAAATTAGTACTATTACGAAGTTTCAGGATGTTGGGTCACATATTTACGATATTGTGAGCTTGCAAAAGGTTCAAAAATATCAGAGAAATGTATGGCTGTCATCCAAACGTCCCTCCAGACATACATTCTCTGTATTTTTAGAAATGTATAAAATATCGCTATTTCTTATCTTCTTGCTTAAACTTGCTCAAATTTAACAAACTTACTAATTTGGATGTGCTCTTTCATGTTACATGGTTTATTTTTTCATTTGATTAAATTTGAGAAACTCGGTCCCAGTCCCTTGCTCTTTATGAAAAGGGCTAAATTTAGTCCTGGGACTAAAGATGGCGGCGCGTGATAAAAGCCGCCCATTTGTACAATTAAGGAACATATTAGAGAAAGTAACCATGTCTAGTACGTACCAAAAATAGTCTGAGCTTATAGCCATAACTGACTGGAAGCGAGAGAGAGCTACTTTTTCGGCCACAGAGGTTCATAGCATATCATTAATCAGCCTGCCGGCCAAGGAAATACATTTTTCATTTTATCAGTTTTATCTACTTTGACTTGATCACATGGTTTTTGTTGTGAATCGCATGCGCAATCTCAATAAAGATTACGTGCGTTGATGTCATCTTGTTCTGTAGACAACACCCAACCATGCCAACAAACTGACCAAAGACTGAACGTTAAATTCAAATTTTGTGCGCAATTTTCAACTTCTATATTTTAAACAATGACTTCCTATTCCTATTCCTAATAATAACTTTATTTACAGAAGGTTTATAAATAGCATTTACAAAATGCAGTATTAGCTGAAGCTAGTCTTCCACTGGGCCTTCTGGTAAAGAAACAATAAATTAAACTAAATAGACAAAAAGAAACAATTAATAAAATTTCATAAGCTATTAAGCCTCCTATATCCCATCAAAATATCTGAAAATATTAAAATATTTTAATATATATATCTAATAAATATTTAAAAACCTCTTTCTTGAAAATACTAAGTGATTTTGAATTTCTAATATTGACTGGTAGGTTGTTATATTGTACAGCTCCACTATAAGAGGGCCCTTTTTTGGTAATGTTCAATTTGTAGTTAGGGACCCATAAGTTATTCTTTGTCGTATTTCTAGTAACTCGTTGAGATACATATGTCAAAAAGCTAAACATGTTACATATGTAATCTGGTACAAGACCATTAATTGCTTTATATGTCATAAAAGCTATCCTAAAGTTTACTCTGTAATCAATAGGAAGAATACTAGATTCCTCAAAAAGAATGCCAGATTATGTGTATTTAGGTTTATTATGTATTACCCTCAAAGCTAGTTTCTGTAAATAATAAATTATGTATCCGAGGTGCATGATTTGACTGACCCCATATTATACTGCATTACAACATAGACACAATCTAACGCGCGCTCTGATTGGCTGAAAGAGCCTGTTTTATCAGAGTATATAACATAGATACAATCTAACGCGCTCTCTGATTGGCTGTTTTATCGCTCGAGCGTGTATAGTTTTCAACTTGCTTTTCGTAGCTTTTCGCGATATAAATCTATATCATAAAGCAAGTAAAGAAGGCTAAGCCATGTTTTATACTGTGATATAACTCTCCGGACATTTGAAAACACTCGAGAAATGTTAAAATCACTCGCCTTCGGCTCGTCATTTAATTTAACATTTCTCTCGTTTTTTCAAATGTCCGTCGAGTTTTATCACAGTATAAAACATGGCATAGCCTTCTTTATTTGTTAAATATTCACTGCGCGGTGAATATAGCTCCAGCGAGAGCACTTTCCATTGCTTTTCTTTACTTCCAGTAAATACTGTAAATTCTGATATATTGTTAAATATATCAGTCAGTCAAATCAGTCAAGTCAGTCAATCAAATACAGATAACGATAGTGAATTAAGGTTTCAATAGACTACTGAAAAGAACAAAAAGAACAGGCGCATTCCTCTAAACATTCGGGAAAATGTCCCGCTTTGTAATCTAGTGTTAAACAAACAAACAACCAAACAAACATAATTGTAAATTAAAGTTTAACATGGATTAACCCTGCGATTTGGGAGTCAGTTAAACTCCCCGCAACCCATCTCTCACTAAGGCAATTTGAACATATTTATAAGACATTATTGCAACATTCGCACTAAGAAACGCTATTAGAATAGAGTCACTAGGGTGACCTTTCGTCGGAAAAGCTTGTTATCTGGTGTATAGTTTTCCTAATCACTGTTTCTTTTCGATAAAATGACTTGTGATTTCGTGCACGTAGAGACCAAGTTAATTCTTAAAACTGTAACAGCACGACGTAGGAGAATTAATGATGTCTTTTAGACGTAAGCATGATGATATTTTAGTATAACTGGGCTCAATAGACACGTTGGAATTTCTGAATGAAACGCAAAAACCGCAGATGGTAAAACCATTACATGTACCTCCATATTCGATTCATGTTACAATCTAGTTTGTCTGACATTTCGGAAAGAAAAAGATAATTTTGTGCACGTCTCGAAAGATTACTTCTTCTAGAACAATTCAAATAACGTAGAATATGCATGTGGATTTTGAAGATTTTGGGTGTATTTGTCACTAGCACTGGTCATGCAGTCACAGGCCAGATATTTATTTTAGCTATTTACATATTATATCTACCTATTCATATTTAAGAGAGTACATGTAGTCAAAACCCGGGATTACTTGTTACAATTTAGGTAAAGGGTGTCGCTAAACTTCTAAATTGTACTCAAATTGTGACCCACCCATATGTGACACAACTGCAGTTTGAATACATGCACTACAGAGAGCATTTTACTGAAACATTAGCACAATTTGAGTGACAATTCAGCCTGTAAACTTGAAAGCAAAAATTGCAAACCATTATTTCATTGACTCCAATACTTAATGTTGTATCATATGAACGTTTTAGCATTTTCTCTTGAAAATACTGGTACTAACGAGTATACTGTCTTCTGTTAAAGCTAAATTAAAAGAGTTTTGGATATAACTACTTTAGATTGTTTGTATTCAATTGTATGATGTCCTCATGTATCGATACTTTTGCAACTGATATGGTCCTTTGCTGAATGGCACTGGCTTTTCTCTAAATTATTTATAGAAGCTACCGAGCAGAACAAGGAACATTTGATTCAAACGTTTGATGCTTTAGAAAAAAGTACGAAAGTATAAAAGCATTTATAAATGGGTTTAAATTATGCAGGCATGTATCAATAATACGCGAAACAGTTACTGTAAAAGATTCAGTAAAAAAGTTGAGAAAAGCTGTACCGGTTTCATTGAAGAAACACTACGTACGTATATGAACGTTAAACGTATGGCCGAACAGCGTCTAGTAGCCCTAACGTAAGGTCTGTCGATTAGTTAGAATTACTAATGAGTTTTAAAAACCATAATGGCTTCAGTTGCCGACAAATTTTTTAAAAGCTTAAATACTATACATACAAATTTGTATTTCAATTTTAGTCATATAATAACATAATGAAAAATTTGGACTTACGTGCTCTGAGAGATGCGACACAGGTCTGGGTCGTCTTTCAATAGGAAATTGCAATGGTGAGGAATTGGTTCTGAGATATGACCTTGAATGAATGAAGCCTGGGCAGTTCTCTAATATAGTCATATTGTCGCCATATACATTGCAAGCGTGTATGTCTGGACGCGTATATATGACGTAGCCTAGCAGCCAGGGTCTTTTATCATGCCCTAAGCGTGTCAGCAGGAATCAAAACTGAAAACTGAAAATATCTAGAAATATCTTAACGATGGATGAGCACTATGAATCAATTCAACATTGGAATATTATTATAGGGTAACTTAGGCTAATAGTTTAGTCAATTCTAATCAGGCTTACTGAATTGAAGACCACAGAATTTTTTAAAACTTTAGTTTGAAGATCCCGGATCATCAGTTACGTCATCATGCAGGATATAATACTTTCCTAGAAATTGTTTTTACTGTTTTATCGTCGACACCTCGTGTATAAAGTAAATATGATTAGAGCATCGAGGTGGCAAAAAAACGGAATTTTTAAGCGACCGTATTTTAATCGTATTTTAATACGGTCGCTACAAGAAAGGTCGCTAAGGAAAGGTTGCCAAATTCCTCGTACATTTCAGTAAACCACGATAATCTGGCCCAACCTACGCCCCCACTTTGTATAAAGCCCCACTGTCTGTCTGCATACTTTAATTACTATCAGTTAATATTTAATCCAATGTTAAATAAATAAATAAATAAATGTATCCTCCCATCATCGCTTGCCGCTCCGGCCGGCTCCAAGAATGTCTGAAACATTTCCTCCCGATATTAAGAACAAAGGAGTAATTTCATTTCATGATCACATTTAACCACTTAAAATGTAAACTTGAAATAAAAGGTTTGATAAGTGTTAATCTGGTGGTGAAAAATCTCACAGGGTTAACGTTTGACATATATTTTGATGGCACTAACCACTATTAATATTAATAATATTAACTATTAATATAGCTTTAATCCGAGGAAGGTCAGTTGTAACTAGATAGCAGCAGATCGAGGCTTTGCTTTAATTTTGCGAGGGTGTGGATGGGGTTAGCTCACAGCTGACTAACGGCCTTAAATATTGACTGTTAAGGCTGACAAATGAAAAATAACTGACAATTATATATGTTGGCTTAAATGACGTGATAAAACATGCATAATAGTAACATATTAACCTTAATTTGAGTCGCATTCCTACCCATGCGGTCGTTAACTGACAAACGGCCAAAATTATAGTTACAATGGAATACCCCCATCTACACCCTATTTTACCCTGCAAGCGGGGATTCATTAATCCCTTTTAACGATCATCAAGTTATAAAAAATACATTCAGGGTTACTCACGCGTGGCTAAAGATTTGAATACATTTCAAACGTGTTCGTCAAACTCGGAGTAATTACGGTTACCTTTTAATATTACTGAGGACAAATTACGACTAAAAAGAACCTGGAAGCCATCTTGGAAAAAGAAAGAGAGAATGTTTCCATGGCAACATTGAAAATTGATTAAATCACGCCTGAAATTTCACGTTCAAATTAGGTAATTTGTACTCTAAAATGTATGGTATTAGAATAGGTAATCGCACGCCAACGAGTGAAATTAGGTATAAACTCGCGTGTTTGTTAAAATCGGAGTAATTTCCCGAGCCTATTCACTCAAGTCAGAGTTAATAGATATTAATAGAGTTACTGATTCGCTCAAGTGAATAACATCGAAAACTCAAATAAACAGTAATACGCTGTTTCAGTGAGTCATTAAAGAGATCGACTATTTATTTGAGTTTCAAGGCTATTTATTTGAGTTTCGATGCTATTCACTTGAGTTTCAAGGCATTGAGTAGAGATAGCTAGCGCAAAAGACAAAGGACACTCAAGAGAATAATTATCTATATTCGTACACAAACGCTACGTATCCTATAGCTCATGCTCCAACCAGATGTTAATTATGTTCTTTCTGTCTTCTTAATTTCCTAAAAGTCGCCTCATAACATTGCCATGGCGACGACAGTCACTCGGCCATTTTAGAGAAAAATCAAAATCACTGCCCAAGCACCTTTTATTTATGCAAACACTAAACTAACTTACTTTTTTTTTTCTGCGCATGCGCTACGTGATAAACAAAATCATCTTGATCTTATTTTTGGCAACAATAACTATTGCGTTTATTTTATTTTTTATTTTTTTTAATATTTATTGAGGATACCTACGTCACTAAAAGTGATTTACAGAAGGGTCCTCCTAATATATAATTTATGGACCACTTAAGATATGCATGGTTTTTTAATTTGGTGAAAATTGAAGAAGTGTTTAAAGATTGAACATTTTGAAATGGGTCATGGTAGCCTGCATGGTCTTTTAACCTTGAACAATACGATAGATCAACTTAGTCACATAATTCCTTCGTAAGATTTTATCAAGTCCACAAATCAACGACGTCGTATAATTTTAGTTGCACCAATAAGGGAATGGTACAAACAAGGTAACGAATAGACTAATTATAAAGCGAAAAAACATTCCTGTGTATAGCAACAGAGAGCTGTTAGGTAAGTCCCCACTAGGACGACACACTATAGGTGGATGAACTTTTGGCTAACTTTGATTTTCTCAGGTGTGTTTTTCGTTTCGACAGTGCATAACTATTGTTACTTCCCCTGCTGATTTAATCAGGGAGTCGCATTTCCTATGTGCATATAACTTAAATACAGCTTGATATTAATATCTCGGTTATCGACAAACGATTTCAAAGCGATGCAAAATGCCTCGATAATACAACCTGCTAATTCGGGGGTTTCCTCAAAACCAAAAGATAAGATTTACGTCTGATACAGACAGCAACATATCACAAAGAACGCTTATATGATAACAACTCCACAATCTGATTTTCCGCTCCAGCGGGGGAAGATTCCTTCATAAAGCAGTCTTCAGGAAAAACACTCACCCATCTGGAAACCCTTTAAAGCAACCAGTTTGTTGGTGTTGACAATCTTCTTCAG
>JAUUIK010135818.1:0-13123 GCA_032270385.1 Urticina crassicornis | reverse complement strand
ATACTGAGTACAATATATAATAATGAAAAAGATAACCACTTTTTGATTTTCAAATTTTCAAGTGATATTTTTTCAAACACACATGTAGGTTCGACAATAACATGTCTTCTGTCCTTCACGCCCAATAATTATATCTTCAAGTTATAATAAATTTATGAGAAAAATGCAGATGTTTTAATTATTTGATGTCTGAAGTTATCTGGAGATCTGAGGGCTTAAAATATAGATTAACTGTCCGATACGAAACCCAAAGATACTGCCTATTTGATACGATAGAAAGATAGTGTCAAAAACTGTCGAAAATGAAGTTTCTTCGACGTCCGGTGAATATATTTTGGGCCGCTCTCGGCTACAAAATGTATCCTAATTGACCTGCGGACTCATCTGATATTAGTTAAAGTTGGAAAAATATGTCTGACACGTTTGATATATATATATATATAGTTTCTATAATTAATCTATTAAAACATTGGTGCCTTTTTGGGGTTTTCGTGTCGTTAAATGCAACGCCGGAAATATATGTCCATTTGCCCGCCATTTGTATTTTAAAATTTTATAATTAAAAAAAAATTAATTTATTTTACTCGCGACAAAAGATTGCGGCTTTTTCTAGAAATTGAAATTATTATATTGAAATGGAAGTTTTGGTTTTACTCGGGCAGCTAGTATGATATCTTAAATGACGTAAATGTCTAAAACAGCTCAACAATTTGATTCATTACGTATACTGTCATCTTATTACAACTCATTACGTACCTTGCAAGCACATTTAATGACACCTATCTATTATCCAAAAAAACTATTAAAAAAAGAAAAAAAATTAATAAACAAAACCGCTCATAAATGATTCGGCAGATGAGCAATGATTCAGTAAATGATTGAGATGTCGTCACCATCTCGTTACGTGCCTTGCAAACACATTTTGAAAATAGATGTCACCTATTATATCCAAGAATTTCCAAATTTAAGAAGGAAAAAGGAAATTCATAAACAAACAGCTCAAAAGATAGATTCATATAGGCACATAACCGTCACTATCTACTCAACACTCCTATTCACCTCTATTATATTATCATATACAGTTATAAGAATCCACATCAATTAGAATATCTCAGGGCATCGGTTAAAGTATCAGGACATCTTAAACGAAATTTTATCAAAAGATTATTTATAGCTGCACAATCTTTACACAATTCAACTCGGCATATCCATCTTCTAAAAGCTCCATATCAAAGTGTTTGGAAACAGTGTGTAACAGTGACCTTAATTAAGTACCACAGCTCTGCATGGCCAAGTCTTGATAGCCTTCCATTAGAATTTATCAGTTCTTGTGCAAAGTTCGTAGACAGTTTTAGGTTAATTGGGCTTGGAAGATGATGAAAGATGTCTATGGTTTTTTTTATTGTTGTGTTTTTTTCTTTTCTTTTTTTTTTTTTGCATTTTTTTTCTTTGCATATAAAGTATGTTAATGTTAATTTTTTTCATTCCGTATTTTAAAAAAATGATGAAACCAATTACAGGAAGAAGAAAAAAGCAGATTTCGTATGAGTGCATGGGGAAAATATGGAAAATTAATTCGTAGTCGTGCTGTCATTGTGCTGTAGGCGTATCCTATTTGCAGTAACCGTCACTGTACTTTGTGATTGGATGAGACGCACGAAAACAATGGAAAATCATATTTTCATAATGTTTGCGGCTTTCAATACTGTTCTCGTGCTGAAAGTAAGTGCCGAAAGTTTCCCACTCGCACGGAATATACTCTGCCTGTATCAGTGTCATTAAGGAAGTCTATCTTTATTTTACGGGGGTGGGGGGTGAGGAGGGGGTGCCATAAAGGCGCAAGGGAATTAAAACATGTTCGGCTTTTAAAATGACCGGCGGTAGCATGCAAATAGAAATTCAAAACACCAAGCTGATAGACAACATATAAAACAGACTTTTTAGATCGACTTTTAAGGTACAATCTTCTTGGTCTGGTAAATCGTATTGCGATCTCACAGATTCCTAACTTTCATAGAACCCCTTTTGTGCTCCCCATTAAAAACATTTTCGAGAACCGATGGGCGTGGCATTGACGTAAAACTTGTTATCTTGGAGATTCTAGAAAGCTGCGTAGTTTTCTATATATTTTTTCTTAGTATATAGCCCGCAAATCAGCTATGGAAATTGCAAGTTGTCTTTTCAAAAATTAATAAATAAAAAGTAACACAATTTAATTGAAAAAAATTGCATTGACTAAACTCAAAATAAATAAATAAATATACTGAGAACATGTACAGTCAAAGCCGGATATGTTTCTCATGTTTGCTACTAAACCCTGAAACGCTAAGCTATCAATCGGCTAGTATACTAGAATTGAATGCAGCTCAAATTCTCTGCATGAGTGAAACGCCAGCCTCGAAGGCGTCGTCAATCTGACTAGTAATAAGACTTAACGTCCAAATTCTCTAATTTGTTCTTTTTTTATAATTCCGTCTGAATTTAAAAGACATTTAGCACTGAGGTCTCGGTACTATAATACTGGTAAATGTGACTTTCTATATCACATTTACTAATAAAAATAATAAAATGAAATAAAATAAAAAAAATAAAAATAGAAAAATAAAATAATAATAATAATAAAGATATTTAAAGAGGGAGCCCACGTCACTACAGGGGCGGATTTAAGGGGGTAGGGTCGGGGTGTACACCCCCCTCCCTAATGAAAGTAAAGTGCCCTTTTTTCTCGTGAATTTAGTATAAAACAGTGCCCTAACAGTGCCCTGAACTACCCTAACAGTGTCTCTGATTTACCTATATTGCTAATACACTTAAGATATAATTATTATAAATGATATCTGGTATATGCTGCTTATCCCAAAATGGCAGCAGTGTTGTTGTTGATTTTAATTAAACTTGTTAGCAGACATTGTGGTTTTTGCGTTAAAATTTTCACTTCAAAGTTTATACACTGTACTGTTAAACAAAATTAGGTAAAACCAATCTATAAGCTAAGAGCTTTATTAGCACGTCAAACACACAACCCTTTAATTTCCTTAATACCTAGATTATACGGTAAAAAAAATGAAGACAAAAAACCACTTAATAGGTTTATTTGACTGACACACAAACGGAGATAAGTAGCCAATTTAAACGTTCATTTTAAAGCATACAAATGAGTTTTTAAAGCCATCATACGTATGATTGGCATTTACTGCAAAATCAAAGGTTTACGTTTCAAGGCCTCGAAGACAACGAGATTTTGAGGGGCGTTAAGCTTGTAATATAATTATTTACAGCCAATGACATGTTACCCATGAACTTGTCCTAAATACTTTGAGATGTGAGCCAGAGATTATCATTGATTGTAAGTCAGGACTAGGCTTTTAAGGCAAAATGTCGATTTACTGATAAGCGATATAAGCTTGAATAATGGAATAGGGCTTATTGGGGCCTTAATGAGCGAAACAAGTCCTAATGGCGGCGTCTTGAGTTAACTTCTTTCAAATCTTCTCGTTCATTTGCTGACGATAAAATAAGCAAGCAAACGGGGTTGGCTATTTTTAACACTTCGTCCATTTATTCTTATCACTCGTACATTCTAGAATTGTAATGGCGTGGCTTTTAATTTTGTAATATCCAGAACACTTGGCTTTGAACTCACCAGAAACCCGAATCTAATTGATTGGCGTGGAATGGATGCACATGCAGCCCTTCTAACTGTTGAAAAAGGACCAATCCAAGGTCGAGTAAGCTCTCGTTATAGTTATTTGGTTTCGCCTTTTTAAACATTTTAAATTGAATCACGTTATCGGAAACCACGCTCCAAGTGAACAAGAAAATCCATTTTTCCACTTTTGAAAGACATATGATGTAAATTAAGGAAAAGTTCTTAGTTCATTCAAATTAAGTTGAACGCGTTCCTCTTTTGCTCTTTTTTAGCGTTTCAAGAATGTGAGTGCTTGAGAGCATTTCTTTGACTTGTCAAGATCGTTCATTTTAATGCATCCAAATAGTTCTTTTCCTTCGTCTTCATAGATGTCAGCCCGTAAGCACACAAATAAACAGGACATAACAAACATGAATAACCTTAAAAAAATAGATTGAAAATACATTACTGACTTCCGGGCCTATTTCCCCTACCACAAACGTTTGCTTGAATGTTTCATGAACCGCGATGATATTTCTGATAGGATAATAAAATGCTTAGAACTAATGTCAAATGGTTTAAATCTGACACTTTCTCTAATGCAACAGCACTCATGGACTCGTTTTGTAAACCTTGCATGACAGGCTTCAAGAACCCTCAGGATTTTTTTTTCGTAAAATCAAAAAATTTTTTTTAACCTCGATGAAAAATCGCCCTGAGCATGAATTATTTTTAGACGTTTTTTGTTTTCAAATAAAGAGATTGTTGGTCAGTTTATCGTTATTGTTATTTGGAAAGGTGCTAACTGAAAACGTGCGTTTCTTGAGTCAACGATTTCCTACTGTTTTGATTGTGGCTAAGAAAGCATTTAAGCAATTATCATATATCAGAAAGATAATGCATGTGTTATCATAGACATTGATTATAATTACTAATTTATTATTTATTTATTATTATGAAACGTTCACTCGATAAAAGCCGAATTTGAAACATGAATTTCTGTGCTTGTACGTTGCTTTTAGTTCAGTGTTAGACTCACTCGGTTCATATGGTAATATGTCTAGATGGAAATGATAATTTTGATTAAAAGCAAAACCAATGCATTTTATTTTGTATATATGCAGGTTTACTTCTGTTTTCCCGCCCCCACCCTAGACAGTCTGTCTGGTTACTCTTGGCATCTAATTTCCGTAACTAGAAAAACGTTAAAGTTTTTCCCCTAAGCTTTTTTTTGTCTACGGTTTCCGTCTGTAACTCGTTGTGAAACCATGGACCAATGTAACAACACCGATAAGCCCTTCTGTATCGAACAGAACGTGTTTAGACTCCCTGGCTTGAAGTGTCTATCAGGCCAGTGTCAATGCATTCGGGAGATTTAAGAGGGGTATTGTTGGGCTGATTTGTTCATACTTATACCGCCAAGTAGTATCTAACATCGGTTAATTGATCTCTGTTTTGAAAAGAAACCAAATTGGGAAGCGATATGCATCTCTCCGTGATCTTTTCATCTTTTTATGGAAGTTCATTTGAAAAAAAACACCGAGAATCCGTGTGATTCGGGATTAAAAAGACGGATTATTTATGGTTAGAATGGTCGATGTCCATTTGAAGTCTGTGCAGCATTAGGGATATCAGACCAGTGGAAACAAGATTGGAAAACAAAACGATAACGAGCGCTTTTCCGGAAATACACAGCCTGGAAAACAGTAATATATTTTAAAAACAACTTCGCTTATACACATATGAGATTTTCACCCCCAAAAAAGAATTGTTTATTTAGGGAGGATTGTTTTATCATATAGATCGAATAATTAAATTTATTTTTGCGCTTGCTTTAAGTGTCTCTAATTTACTTCAATGTAATCAATTTCATCAATAGACTAATCACGTGACGTATCGTGACCACGTGATTAAGTATCTTTTTTTTCTTCCCCCGAAGATAAAAGCGCATTTCCACGCAAATCCAAAACAGATTTTTTTAAATTATACTAGAGAAGCTACTATCAGTCTCCGAGTTACTCGACGCTCGAATTTTGTGTTGGTTGTCTTGACAAACGCAATTAGAAAGTGGCGAACACCAAGAAAACAATTTCTCCCTGATTTAGTCGAATGTTAATCGCCTTAGAACCGGAGCTTGAGGAGAGGAACGAATGGTTTAGAGTTAAAAGCTTAAAAGTACAAAGCCGATTGGATCTGAGAAGTCCAAATGAGACAACTGAAGATCAACAACCAAGCCAACTGATGGTTTAACTAGCGAACATAGCATTTAACTACAAGGGACGCGGATGCGTATTTGTGTTTGGCGATGTTATAAAACAAAGCGCGGCAGGTGCCCAACGTCATAAGGCGGAATCATTGTGCTTAAATAGCCGACGAGCGAGCCAGTCATACCTCACTTCTAAGATAACACGGCGAACATTCGCTGCATGTCAAACAAGTCTACTAATTCGATATAAGCTCACGTAAAATGTGAATAATAACTACACTGTGCAACTTAGAGTCTCGAGACGAAAGACAGCGCACGATGTTTAAGGAATTGTGGATTTCGGTAACACTGGCCGTCATCGGAGCAATTATAACAGTGGAGAATCTTCTAGTTTGCTACGTTGTTTATCGGTATCGACACCTTCGCACGTTCACTAATGGTTTTATAGTATCCCTAGCTCTCTCTGATGCGCTCTTTGGTGGTGTGTTGCTACCCTTGGAAGTTGCCGACAAAGGAGCAGTAGCAAAGAACTATATCACATCCATCATCCTTCAAGCAAATGTCTTTAACCTACTAGCCGTGACTTTTGATCGCTACCTCGCAGTGATGGCTCCTCTACGGTATCTTCCATTCATGGATAAACACTTTCTAAAGCTACCCTTGGCTGCCTGGATAACCCCAGTCGTGGTGTCTTTGATTCCCCTGAGTTGGAATAACCTTACCAGCACAAACCATCGCGTCTTTCTCTTCTGTATTCTCATTCTTGGAATTGTTATTCCGTATTCGCTGATTCTGTACGCATATGTGCGCATTTTTCGAGAGGTGGCACGTCAAGTGAAGAATCTGGCCGCTATGCAGAATTACCCGGTAGATGGGCGAGTAATGGAGGAAAGAGGCAGAGTCCACAGCGAAGCGAGGATTACGCGTATTTTCGCTGTTATTGCTGCCATTTTTGTGATTAGCTGGATGCCTGTCATTTACATGACAACAGCAGAAGCAATTGAGCGCCTCGATATAGCACCAAGCGAACTGGTCACAATTTCATGGTTTACTCTAGTAATCGGCTCCTTTCTCAACGCTCCTATTTATGCTTTTTTCAAAGCTGACTTTCGCAAGACATTCAGTCGAATACTATGCCGTAAAAAACGCTCAAGATCGACGTGGAGCCCCGAAGATTGTAGTCAGTATGGCGAAAGACCTAAGTGGGTTTGAGGCTGTATATAGTGAAACCTATAACGTTACTTGACTCAGTATACTTTATAATGGTCGGCGTTGAGCAAAGTTAACTAAAGTAAGAATAATTATAGCTAGGCCGAAACGCAATAACAAAAAATGGCGGCGAGTTTTTGTGCAAGCCAATGGAGACAAAACAGGGAGAAAAAGCGATATGTGGTACATAGCTAATATATGATAGTAAAAGCAATTTCCCCTGAGGCAAATTACACCATCTTAATCTGCGAGCGACATGTGTTTTACCAATCACAAAATTATCCTTCTCAGGGAACAGAGAATATTATCGATGTAAAACACCAAAACCTTCTTTTGCCTGCGGTGAAGTAAAAAAGCGTTTGCGATAAACCGATATAGGGGTTGCGTTCATGAGAGTTTTTTAGTTGAAGGTTTTTGGTAGTGCTTTAAGCTACTTTTATGCATAGTGTGATTTAATCAGTTTATTCGATGTCACTTGTATGTTGTACTGTAATCCTAAGAGAACTTCGATCTCATGCGTAAAGAAAGGATTTATGATACGGTTTTTTTCCTTTAATTCATATGACTAGTACAATTCAGCATGAATTGAACTGTCGACGGTGAATAAATACAGTCTTAATTGGCTTCAGAATACACGAGCTTGTAGTGCTGCAGAATCACAATATCATTGGTACTTGTAAATATCTTCAATATTCCTTAAAATTACAACCAATGTCGACAATGAGGAATTTGTTTATTTGGGGTATTAGTTCTCTTTCCGTGTTCAATATTGAATTATTTTCAGGGTTAAGCATTTTTACTGCGGTGGGTAATATAACTGTTAAATGTTAAAGAATAAATAGGTTTTGACCCTTATCTAGTTAGGGGTGCATCTCTTGTATCTATTAAAAAACAAAAGAGCAAGATATATATCAGTCTAGTTAGCATTTTGCGTATAATTATTTGGTAGCAAAGAACTGAGCAATTAAGCTGTCGTCATTCTTATTCGTCCAATCACACTCAGCCATCGTTCATGAGTGTACCGAAGGTTTCCAAATCAACGGGAGCCATTAACGTATAGGGTCTTGTTACGGTTGCCCGGGGTTGATGGCCACCATGCTTATCATACGTTACGCAGATGAATAACTTTGTTATCCACACACATTTATTTGTCAGTCTCTAAAAAGCGGGGACTAAAACTTGTGGCTTTATCGTAAGAATAATCTCTAGACTAAATATCTGATCATTAATCACGTATCGTAAAAGCTGTAAAAAGCACTCACTGTTACTCAACTATTTCTTACTTGCTATTTGCAGATGCACTTTGTTTGTCGGCGCATAAAATATGGTATTTACGATTATTGCATAGTATGACGAGGGCTTTTTAAAACTTAAACTATTTTCAATCATCACATTGGGATTTTCCAGCGTTGATGCATGCAATCAGAGCCTCGCTTTCGTACAAACCTTTGGAGAAGTTAGTCTTCTTGCGAAATGACAGACGATGGTTTTCATCAAATGCTTTTCGTTTGTCGTAGAAACTTTAAGAAAGCGCACACAGAATCAGCTTTCGCTTTGGATACTTAAGTAGAATATAGTGATTGTGGAAGAACTCGTTACCTCATATATCATGACCATTACCGGTCAAGTGTGAGATATTATGAAAAAAACTATGCGTATGGCTAATGTTGTCCTCAGTGTAAGGTCACAAGATAATCACTGTACAGGGGCCCAACAGGATGGGATTAATACAATTTTAGATTCTCCAGCGAAACAGCGCCGACTCATGATGCTTGATTGACTCATCAATAACACGATGGGTTTCGTTCAACATGACACGTTTGACCGCACTTTCTCTGACTGCGCATCTTCATTTACGCCATATCAATAACATATAGCAGTATTTAAATCATGAAACTTCAGTCCTAGAATCAGGTTCTAGATTGATCCGTCTCGGTGACTGGGTTGTTATGACGACAGTTCAAGTAATTAATATTCATTGGTCTAATTGTGTTCACTGATCTTGTTGTAATAGCTGTGCTTTTGGCAGCCTACAACAATGAAATCAACACCGTCTCCTCTTCGAACACAAGTCAAGGAGCCGGCTAAATTTGTTGCGAGTGAAACATCTGTTATGAGGGCATTAAACGATGATGTTTGACTGAGTTTATAGGCAGCTCATCTGGAAGTAATACAAGGTCGTGTATCTTCTCTTAAGCCGATATGATTGTCATTGTACTTCCTCGGCCATCCAGGCCGATCGATACGCGCCCACATATAACTGCTTTTCAACTATTTTTTCTATGACATTTTCGAATTGCTTCATTAGTGCAATAATAATTTATCTATTCCTAGTGTGTATTACATATACCGTCTATAAATCAAAACGGCATCAATTTTCTCTTCTCAAATTATCTCACCAGTACAATAGCAATTCATACATGTATATCACTAACGACATACACTAGTGCTGGACTATTTATTTAATTTATTTGTGCTGGTTTGTTTTATATTCTTGTCATGTTAGTAGAGAAGAAGAAGAAGAAACACTATGTTTAACGAGGATAGCAGATAAAGCCAGAGGCTTATTTCCAATCTGGTCCTCGATTCAAGATCGAATTAGAATTTAAGTGTTGATTTTTTAGAGCGTTGAAATAGTTTAACATTTTGTCCAGAAAAAAAAACTTCACCGGGGTCAATCACGCAATAACGTTTTCATTTATAATAAATACTATTTCGTGCAGCTTAACCCGTATTTGCAATTAAAGATTAATTTTAATTAAAGGAAACGGTATATTTTGTCAGCCTTCTATCGTCGTAAAAGATACAATTTTTCAGATCAATTTCATTTGGTTTCACCATGACCACACATCACAAATATATTTATTTACAATAAACATTATAGCGACTTCTAGCAATACCCCGGCCTCTAATGTGTAACAAGTGTACGTGTCATTTATGTTATAAACAGAATTCTGTTTCATTGCATGTGTGTATAGGGAGCAATGAAATGGTCTAATTTGTGTTCTTATAAATTTTCCGGTCGGTCAATAATTTATGTTAGGATTTACGTTGAATTTAACACCGTCCAACTTCATCGATATCTGATATTTGCATATGTATGGCTGATCATATATATATATATATATATTTTTATCATGAAGGACCAGCCGCGGAGATCAGTAGTGCAACCGTGCGACATGTAAGGTTGTTTTCGTCCTGTCATCACTAAAAATATAACTAAACTACGTTAGGTCACCTGTCAAGATAATTTCGCTTGTTTGATAAGAACTTCAATGTGAAATGCTGCACGCCTGATAAACACCATGAATAGCACCCAGCCCTCGGGCTGATCGATTGATCTCCAAGTGAGTATCAAAAAGGATTTCCAGTGCTCGTCAACCATATTGTTTTCGAGAGCCCATCACTTGCTTTTATATATTAGTAAGACTTGCTTGGTTCAGCAGTCGCTAGCGGGTATCGTTAGCGGTTATTATCACGACGTTATCTCGCCAAGTTGAAAAAATGAATGAATCACTGAGTCAAATCTGCCAAAAGAAGTATCTGGCGAATAGGACTTTACCTCAAACAGGGATAATTCTTACGCCTGGCTATGCTACGCTGTTTTATCTCATGCAGTGTTCAAGAACTCTCTCTGTAGTGGTGCACAATGCGGTATTTCAATCTAAACTATGTACTCTCCAACTTTCTACTGAGACCTGTCAGTGTGTTCATTTATTGAAAGGAAATTTTCTCCATTCATTATACAAGGGAGTACATTTGTTATGATAATCGGAAAGACAGCAATATATTTTTTGGAATCTTGTTTTAGGAACCGCTAATAATATGTTCTTACTAAGTTAACCGAACTTTAATCTATCCTAATACACAAAATTACGAACGTAATATATACTAAAGTCAATTGATTGTGGACTTAACTATATTGTAATATCCTAATATACAGTATATTGCACTATAATAAACAATAATACCAAGGAATTCAATCTTACTATAGGATTTCAAAGCTAATTTATTTAATAAACGAATTTTTTGCCCTCCTTTTATTGATTTCAAATTTTTTTACTACATTTTTTCTGGCGGCGTTTTCTTTTGAATGACCATGCAGACGCTAACCATCTGGTGAAAAATAACCCGATTTTCGCACATCAAACTGAGTTATGTAAATAAGTTTGATTTTCACTGCGCGCGTGTTATAATTAACCGACAAAACAAATACTTCCCGCTTTAGAAGTACGCGTTGGGCCACGCCCTTCTGGAAACATCTTTTAGCTTCAAGTCAAAAACAACTTTACAGCGATGTTTCAAAAATAGAATTATCAAAAATATTATAAAATGTCTTGTTGACAATCTAAACCTTAATGATCAGCTTGGTTGGAGTTCATTAAGATTTTCGTTCTCACATCCGTTCCTTTGCGGCCAAAATGATTACCACGTACAGTATTTTGAGTGTAGTTCTGTAGAGCGGAAGAACGCGATAAACCATTGACTCAACCGGGGCTTTTGTTATCGAAACACGTTCTTGTAGAGGGAAATACGTTCCATTTTGAGCTGTTCGTTCTCACATCCTCTCTGATCAATTTTATATTCAATTTCTAGTTTCATAACTCACGGGAGGGGAATAATATTTTTCTAAAAGTTTTGTTATTAAAACACGTTTTTACAGAGGCGAGCGAGCGCTATGCGAACCATTTTGAGCTGTTTATTCTGACATCCTCTCCAGCGCTGAATACTTTTTTTCTAAAACTACATGAGTGTACTCTTCATATTTTTTCTCTCCAGAGATTTCTATTAAACTTGAAGACATTATCGAACAATAGAACTAACAGACATGACGTGCCTCCCGCAACGATCCTCTTTTAATTTGCTCAGTTCTAGTGAACAGTAGTATAGGTCGAAATGAACGTCGTGGATCTCAACAGGGCGCATTCATTTGGAACTTTTCTGACAAATTAAGTATGAACACATCTTGATATGGAAATATGTTGAAGGATTTCTCTGTATGTTATCTCCATGCTAAACTTTTTACCCTATTATTCAAGAGTGTTTCTTATCTCAAAACAGCACGAAACGAATGAATTCTTAATTTTCAATAACCGTGTACAATGACTCCAGCGTCACGTTTACATTCACACAGAAAGACCGAAAAATTATTTTCATACATGGACGGGGATTTTGCTTTAAAAATGATCTATATAAGGATAACCGTATCATCAGTTTCGTTTTTTAATAACCGTATCATCATATCGGTTTTTATCCAAATCTTATGCGGGAATAGAGTCATTCCACGATAAAACGATTGTAAAACTGTTATTCTTAAGTTTTGTTTTTAATATGAAGAACTGATTGTAGATTAGCGCGGAACTCGAAACGTTCTTTTAGATGTTTGCAGGAGACGTGCTTGAGGTGTGGCGTCACTGTTTACTCCTTGAACTAGTGCGTCTTAATCCCGTCAGCATTTCTACGAAGAAAATATAACGACAGTAAACCGTGTGGCTGAGCGGGCGCATAATCATCTTTCGTCGAGAAAACTAGGTGTAAACCGCGATTTGTGCTTATATGTTTTTATCTTAAATCGTAAATCTATATACTGCGCATAAACTGGAATATCACATATTCCTGACGAGGTCAATTCCTCTGAAAATTGCACACAAAAAAATACAATATATCGCGATCGTCTTCCCTTGTATCGGATACTCTATACATTTTTCTGACTTAAAACAGTATTTTTCCGTTTTGTTGTGTCTTCACGACAAAAGTCAGTTCAAGGACAGAGTGACTTGATTCCGCTCTGAACCAGCACTCCTCTCGACCAATCAGCAGCTAATTCAGCACTTGCACTAGTGTGACTTGAGGAATGACTATGCCATTTTACGAAATGTCTAAAGAGTATGAATTCTTTATCTGGACTTGTGTGAGTTGATTTTGTTTTGTTTGGATGGTTCTTGTAATAATGCGGAATTCCTTGCAAGTTTTAATTTTGCGTCGAACTTCATTTGGGCCGTTAAAGCTCACTGATTCAGTTGATAGCTCGTTCTCAAACTCATTAATAATTTATGTAGACAAAACAAAGAAAATCATTA
>JAUUIK010135707.1:0-13125 GCA_032270385.1 Urticina crassicornis | reverse complement strand
TAGGTTATATCAGTGGTTGCTTATGGTAGTTGGTCGCTTATGGGAGATGGTTGTGTGTATGAGGAGGGCAGTGGTTGGTGGGTGTATATTGGAGGTGGTGATTGTGTAAGAGAGGTAGTACTATTCATAATCAATAACAAAATCGGATACTTACTCATATTCCCAGCAACTCTTCATTAATTTGTAAACTTCTGGAGGTACATTGGGTGGAGAAGGAAGCCGGTATCCATTCTCTAGTTTCTCAATAATAATTTGGCCGTTCATTCCCTAAACAAATAAATATTTAAGATGACTATTTGGAGCATAAGAACACATCAAAATACTGTCGAAATTAGTATCGGTAATCACATGGGGCTGAATAAAATTAAGGATTAATTTTACACGTGTTTTCAAAGTTTCACAAAATTACCAGAGTCACGAAGCAACGAGGGCAATTTGGAAAACTTGAAAACACAAGTGAAATGAATCCTTAATTTTACGAGGAACCATTGCGATTACTTGTTTTATAGAAGGGAAAATTATTGAGAAAAATGAAACCTGCGCGCGGAAGTAATTGTGCCCTCAATTAAGAAAAAAAGGCCTTTTTAAGAAATTTTTTTATTATTACTATTATCTGTAAAATTGTTCTAGATTTCCTTTTTTTGTCTAGAATATTCAAACTATGCTTTTTTTTCTATGCTTTTTTTCACCTGATAAGGTCGAGCACCGTATGACGTCGCTTCCCATAATGTGACGCCATAACTCCATACGTCACTCTTACTTGAGAACTTCCTGAAGTAGATACACTCTGGTGCATACCATTTAAGTGGCCATTTGCCTGGTGTCACTGCCTGATGATCGTCAAAAGATAATGTTATTGAAGATAACCATTCAATTAAACTATTATCGCTTTACGCCAGTGCCATCTGATATGGCCGGGCAGGGCGATGTTAACTCTAGTTTTAATTGTTGAAAGCTTTTTAGGAATTCGTTTGCTAAATGACTGGAAATATTTCAAAGAAGGAGAAGAAGAAGAAGAAGAAGAAGAACAACAACAACAATTTACATTGTAAATCAACTTTGTTTTCAACTTTGTTTTTTACGAGGGTAACACGTGACAGCTGAGCGAACTGATAAACTTGTGGCCCTCGTCCATGATCGAATTGGAATTTAGAAATGTTGATTTTTACGGAGGGAGGAAAACCGGAGAACCCGGAGAAAAACCCTCGAAGCAAGGAAGAGAATCAACAACAAACTCAACTCACATGAGGTACCCGAGCCGAGGATCGAACCCACGACCAACTGGAACCACAGCGGTGAGAGGCGAGCGTATTACCGCAACGATACACCACCCATGCTTCCCATTTGTCAGTTACCACAGATACTGAACCATCGAGTAGCATCGGCCTTAAACTTAAATACGAAGCATGTGCCGATTTGAACATTTCCTTTCCAAGAGGATTTGGAGAGATTTATTCTGTGTGGTGTTGCATGTGTTTTTCACTTACTCTGTAGTAATCACTTCCGGCACCCATAGCACGTGACATTCCAAAGTCACTGATTTTCACAAAACTCTCATTGACGACCAGCACGTTTCTCGCTGCTAAATCTCGATGTACAAATTGCTGTCCTTCCAGATATTGCATTCCCTGAAAACAAAGACAAAGAATAATCTCAACCAAAATGTCTACACGAAAAAGATATTTACTCGGTCATTTTTGTCGAGAAAATAATAAGTTTCCTAGAATATAACTTAAAGGCGCAAACGTTTTGGACACGGAGATGCAAATGGTAATCTCAAATCTTAACCCTGTCTAAGACATTTTTCCAAAATCTTTCTTTCCTGTTTATCGGCAAAAATTTACAGAGACTTGAATCACACCAAATTACCTTATTTCAGCCTTAAAAAAAACGCTGTAAAAAAAATCCAAAAAACCATGCTCTATGTACAGGTTATATATGGGAGTACCCCCTCCCCCCACTAGGGACACGCCCGTGCACATCAAAGTAAGAAATGTAACAGCCATATTCTCATTGTGTTTACATCTCTTGAAACTTACTTCAGCAACTTGTAGCATCAGAATTATGATACTTAACATCGGTATTGACCTGGAAATAGTAAAGTAACATTGAATATCTTATTCAACTCACGTGACACTGTGAAATAATATAGCAGATTTCGTATGAATGGGAAAAAATCTGGCAAATTCTTAGTTGTGCTGTGCTTGTGCAGAGGCAGATCCAGGATTTTTTAAGGAGGGGGTGAAGGGGTAGATGGGGCCCTTTTTGGTTCAAATTTGAATACTAAATTGGCGAATTAAAGGGGCACAAAATCGTTCCTGGGGGGGGGGGGGGAGAGGGTGCACACCCTTGAAACCCCCCTGTATCCGCCCCGGAGCTGTACCGTATTTTGCTGTAGTCGTACCTATATGTTGTGATTGGATAACATGCAAGAAAACAATGAGAAGCCACTTCAATGTTACAGCATATTGTGCAGTGTACATAAATAAAGTCAGTACTGTAAGTTTCCCACTCATAACAAATCCGCTTTGTTATCTTGTACAATATTTTGTTTTACCAGGGAGGTTTTACTTACTTGTGACTTTTCAGATATTTATTAAGTGGTCCTTCAGCAGCAAGTTCCATGACGAGCATCATAGTTGGACTTTGACTTATACCTACAAATGTAAATAAAATAAAAAAACTGTTTATATTACATTACTAGATTGTATTGTCCTACATGTAAGTCAGTTATACCTACGGACAACAACAGTTCTTCCCTCCCTTCCCCTGTGACAAAGGTCCTTCCCTTTGTAAAAGGTTTTGTTCACTCAGACAACCAATCAGATTGCTCCATTTTCATCCAAACCGGCCTTCCATATAAAAATACAGTTATTTTTCTCCTGAGGTCAATAATGATTTATGCTGTAAGTATTAGCTTACCGATAATTCTCACGATGTATGGATGATCCAAGTTCATCATGACTTTTGCTTCGTGCATAATCTCAGACTTAAGATAAACACACACAACAACAAACAATTACTCCAAAATCAATAAATATTATCAATCTTTCATCTGAGTTGATTAATTACATTCATTTTGCAATCAGACTGCATTCAGGGAGGTGTGAAATGTGCACTTACAATAGCTAGTGCACGCTACAGCTGTAACCTAATTATTGCTACCAGCGCATGCTGGTAAGACAGCAAATCAATCGAATGTTGGTTTACATTTTATAACACAAAACCTGTTTTTTTTCTCGTAAATTTCTATTGAAAAGAATACAAAATGATTACAATTAATGAAGAGGTAATAGAAATGAGTTAAGTGTGATTTGGGCTGAAATCCTACAAATGATTACAAAATTGCATGACCGCATAACATTTTCCAATAAAAAACCAATGAAACCCAGGAACTACAGCTCCCAGAATGCTTTGAAAAACTTCATTTGCTTGATAAATAGGGAACCACAAGTGACTAACTGTAAAGAAGATTACCACCTTACTTTTGGATCAGTAGATTCTTGCCACTAGACAGACTATCACATGCATATATGGGGACGAAAGTAATCTAAAGGAATTTACCTTAGGATTGTTTAGTTCATCAGATTTTAAGCTCTTCACAGCTACTGGAATTTTTTCACCAGTCGGCATTGTGTATGTCCCCTTGAGAACAGAACCAAAATTACCGTGGCCTACGAAATGAAAAAATAAATAAATACAAACAAGTTTATATACAGTTAAGTGTCATGTGCTCCTATTAGGCTACATGTACATGTATACCTAATACTCTGACATCATTTTCCTGATATTTCTCAGTGGCTCAAAAGCACAAAATACATTGGAACCTAGCTAACCTATGCAATTGGAACATAGAATTTGAACTAAATTAAAAAATATATTTAGCTCTGCATGGTTTAAATCATGATTTTTTTACCTAGTTCTTTCCCAAGAGAGAGGTTGTCCGCCTTAAGGTCAAAATTCTGTACAGCCTTGAACTGGTTGTGATATCCAACGCTCTTCTTTAGCTTAACAGAGTCATAAATAGTCTCAAAGCCTGATAAACAAACAGTAAATGCATGGTGAACATATGGAGAATATTCATCTGGTCAAAATATTTAAATGTGAGCACAATTCAGTGTGTTTACCCCAGAGTGCATACATTGTGATAGCCATCATTGTTGGTTACCATATGGGAAGACACTCCTGTGTTGACAGGGGTGACACAGAGTGTCATGGTAGTGCACTTGTTTTCTTAAGGCCTCTCGAAACAACAGTTGAAGTTATTTTGAGAGCTCATTCCCTCTAACATCATGCCCACACATGGGTATGAGATCTGGGAGACACCTGAGGAAAACCAGCTTTGTGGACTGAAGTAATTTCAGACTCACCGAACAAAATTTGAGTGGGCAAGGAGGGTGGGTTGCACACTGCATGGTCAAGGTTTTTATGTTTGCAGTGAAAGAGCAATGTTTGATCAGAGGAGTTGTTACACTGGTAGGTAATTAGTAGGTGTCGAGGGCAACACTTTGCATTCCACCAGAATTCATGACTTGCATGCATATTACTTAACATTCAAATGACTTTTAATAGAATCAACATCATGGCCAAATTTATGATACAATCACAACTGTCATCATAGCAAATTTTTACGAGTGGAAAACATATTATGGTACCGGTACAGTCATTATTTTATTCTCAAATGAAGCATGAAAAAGTATCTCATCCAATCAAAATTTATATGGCACAGCACAATACCATAAAAAATTATAGCTTCCCACTCATATAAAATTTGCTCTACATACATGTCTAATATTTTTCTCTCTCTCTTTTTATCATTATTGCCATCAATTATAACAAAAAGATATGCATACAAGTGTATCTCATATGCATACCTCTGTCGTCAGATAAAGCTATACATGCATGTGTAGATGAAACCAATAATGTCAAAATACTATGGTGAGACTAAGCAGCCATTAGATTTATTATTTTATAGTTATCATTAATAATAAATTGTACCTGGATTGTGTTGAGATGTTGGTCGGCCAGGAAGAGATGGAGGTGATGTTGGGCTTCTAGGACCTCTTGGTAAGGAAGAAGGATTTCCACCACCTGTGGCAATTCCAACTAAGTGTACATTGTAAAAAGGAAACAATAAATTTGAAAGCATTTCTAAAATTTAAATGTGCATTAATTTTACAGCGCAACACCCTAATGTACTATGACCACTTTTAATGTATTTGCATACTTTTGGAACAAGAATTTGGCAGCCAAATACAAACATTCCAGCATAAAACTTTTTACTTTGTGCCATATTTGAAAAAGGTCTGATATTTCTTGAATTTCACCTGCTGGAAGGTTTATGTTTTGAAGCATTAAAAGAATGAATGCATTAAAAATGGTCATAAAAAAATGGTCGCAAAAATCAACATTCCTAAATTCAAATTCGATCATGGACGAGGACCACAAATTTATCAGCTAGTAGCTGTCACATGTTTTCCTTGTAAAACAAAGTTGGTTTAGTTTTAGTTTATACATTCGGGTGTTGCAAAGTAACATTCTGAGTGTTAAAAAGAAATCAGTCAATCACAAATTCTAGGTATTCCTCACATTTAGGTGGTGAGCCTACTGCTGCTCCTGGGCCATCTTCATTAAAAGATCTGCTTGGTGGTCTTCCAGCAAAACCAAATTCTGGACGAGGAAGAGTTTTTCGTCGTTCCTCAAAAAGCTGAATATCGCATGGTTCAGCGAGGGTGTAAAGAAGGCCATCATTAGTTTGACAATAGTGATCTACAGCAAGCATTAAGTTGTCAAACTTTGGACCACATTGTATTGACAGCTGGCCATGACTATCTGAATCAAAAAGATAGTGAACAACACCACCATTGTAGCAAAGCCCCATGGCATAGGTTCCTGGTGGTGCCCTTCTTTCACGGATAAGGTAAAGTCCATTGACACATCCACATCGCTGTAGCCGTCTTTCAGCCTCTTCACGTGAGATGTTTCCATGAAACCAGGGTTCACTTTGATGCAGGACTTTTCCAATAAAACTCTCCATCTGTCTCAGCATTGTAGGGTCACTTTCCTGTGGATTAATTATGAAATCAATCAAATATTATTTATTATGGGAAGCATGGGTGGCGTAGCGGTTAGAGCGCTTGCCTCTCACCACTGTGACCCGGGTTCCATGTCCTGGACTTGGTGTCATATATGTGAGTTGAATTTGTTGTTGATTCTCTCCCTTGCTTCAAGGGTTTTTCTCCGGGTTCTCCGGTTTTCCTCCCTCCATAAAAATCAACATTCCTAAATTCTAATTCGATCTTGAATCAAGGACCAGATAATAAGAAATAAGCCTTTGGCTTTATTTGCTATCCTTGAAAACATAGTCATTTATTTGTCATGAGATATTTTCTTCCAGATATTATGATTGGTTGGTAACCAGTTAGGTTTTCTTTCAGTACAGACCACCCATCTGGACCGGCTCATCTTGGCACATCGAAACAAAAACAAAGCAAAACAGACTTGGTATGTATTGAGAAAAACTTTGTCATCAGTCTTGGAAACAACCCTTTGCCCACAGCCAGTACATTCTCAGGCAAAGGTTTTCTCAATACAGACCTCTCAGCTCATAAATAATTAATGCAATACAATTATATTACCCCTGAAGCTGTAAAAAATAGATTGTTCTGCATTATTAACACACACAACCATACCACACAAGTCTCTCTCTTGTCAACCCTCACCTCCCATAAAAGAAAAAGACACATTATACAACTGTTGGAAGGTGTAACTACCGGTACATGTATACTAATAACCAGGAGAACAAATCTATAAATCATAATAGTTCTTACTATGATGCCCATTGATTCCAATGCTTTTTCTGCTGCATCCTTGATGTGTTTCTGGTTGGTTCCAGCATAAACTCTGGGAAGAATTCCAGGTTTTCGAGAACAAGGAGTCAATAATTTGCACAAAAGACCATCAATCTGAACTGAATGATAACGAACAAGCTCAACTGGTCCTGGGAACCTCGGACCATCTTCAATTGCTATATGACCGTCTGGCTGTCGTTGGGCATTGTAGTGGATTATTTTATTGTTGTGACACATTGACAAGGCGTAGCTACCAACTTGAGATATACTTTCTCGAACCAAAAATAAACCATCCTTTTTTCCTCCTCTGATTAAAGAATCTTCAGCTTCTTGACGCGAGATGCAGCCATGAAACCAAGGTTGTGTGGTGGGGCTGACGGCCATGACCAAATATTAAGTTGTCTTGTCTCCTTCCAATTTGTACCTACAATAATTAGACAAAAACGTTTAAAAAAATTTACAACTGTAACCATTAAAGTAAAGTTCAAATTTAATCACATGAGATGAGTTTCCAGTGTAGTTGGCTGTCAATCAAACTGAGTCACAATGACAGTTCCAATGCACTAGTCAATTTATTTTATTGACATCTGTCTTAGAGCAACTAATTATATGGGAAAATGGTTTATTTGTACGAGTAATAATATAGTCGTCAAACTTTTGAAAAATAGTAAAAAATGAACTAGAAAATTTTAAACATACACTGTACATTGTACATTTATAGTACTTGTTACATTTCTATGGTTACATCTCTTCCATATTATCAACCAATAAAAGTGGTCAGATAAGAATGATAAATACAGTACACATTTCTTTCAAGTAATAAGCACATATTCCTCATGAATGTGAAGAATGTATAGTCCTGCGCAATCACTATAAACATACATATTTGTCTCAGTATTTGCATTGGATATGCAGAGGTTTTGCACTCTATAATTTGGTTGAGTGATCTCATCAACTGATAGTACGTATAACGTAATGTGTGCTATAGTATTCACACTCATTTCCAATACATTGTACATTGTATATGCTCCAGCTAGTGCTAACACCCAGAAAAAAAAATGAAAAAGTTGTCTGTATATACACAAGGTTATAAAAAGTAACATCATTAGACAACATACATAACACTGTATGCAAGCAAACAAACACCTTTCAGATATAACGACGAAACATGGCTTCCGACTTCACAAAAGATATGATAATCAGTGCTCAAGTTTGACCTACTGTATCTACATTTTGCAATATTGATTGTCTGAATTAGTTGTTTATTAGTTGTTCTTAACATTAGATATTTACATTAACATCAATGTACAGCATTCTTGACTATATAGAGACTGAAAAGAGAAATAGCTTATTCGTGGAAAATTAATAATTGTCCACTTTCTAATGCTGACTCTTAGAAAAACAATGCAAACACTTACAATACAATTATCAGAATTTGGGATCGAATCCAGAAACTAGAAAGCAGCTAGAATCATTTTCCGACGACATATTAATGACGAATAGGTGAGACCAACAATATAATAAATAGGTCTTAAAAAACAAACAAATCAATCTTTCGCATTTCGATTGCTATTGTAAACAGATACATTGAAATTTCCACACAATAACTATTTATAAACGCCATATAAGCTTATAGCAACGAATAGCGGCCATTGATACGACATTCCTTTTTTTCCAAGAAGCCGTGTTTGTTTATAAGTTTATTATCATATTTCTAGATTTAATTGCACGTTTAAAATATGTTATCATCTCACCTGATGTTGTATGCGTTTCTTTCGCGTTGATTTAGAGACGTATAATTGAATGCTGATATGTGTTATAGTCGGGCGAACCGTGACAGATGGCTCTCACTCCATGAAGCTTATGATTTGTGCACCACTGGCCATTTGATAAACCAAGTCCGATTGCGTTAATATCTTGTTCCTTAGTGAGTTTAAGAGCATATAAAACAAAGGCTGGATAAAAGTAAGCCACTCCAAGCTCAGAAAACTTATAAAAACAACACGTAAGTTAAAATATTTATCCTTCACTCTTAACAAAACTTTCGTTTCTTCTTGATTCGACTCACTTCCTGCTAAGAGTGGGAGGTCCCTAAGCACCGCTCTATCGATATTACAGAGTTCTTGATTGGTTGAACAGCTGTCATTCAAATATTAACCAATCAAAAAGTTTGATTTATTCAGTACTGAAGGAAATTATCAAAATGGAGTCACGTTAGACTTTACATGTAACAGGAATTATTACAACAGTTTAGTGTATAAGCATGAGCGAAGAGGTCAGAACTCAATGTATTTTGAGATGCATTACTCATTTTTACTTACCTGATTTTGCCATTTATTGTGTTTTTATCAGAGTACGATGTCTTGTCTTCTGTAGTCTTAGTGTACTGTTTACTTCAATTTTGTAGGTAAATAAGCTTAATGATTTAGGAACAGAAAATGAAAAGGTTAACGACCAGAGAGGTTGTTATTGTGGGGAGAACAAAAGCAGGTATGTACATTACGTGCAAATTGTTGCATAGTTTTAATAATTATATGTAAGTTTTTCAACTTCAAATTGTAAATCAATAAGTAAAAATTAATTTATTCTCAAAATTTATTTTGCAGTGAAACAATAGAATGTATATCATGTCACAGACACCTTCACTCAGGTAAGCTAAATGTACATGAAATTTAATACGTCACAGTCTTTGTTTGAAACAAAACATCAACACTACCCCCTGGGCATTTGACTTTTCAGATAATTTTCATTCAAACTCCACCCCCTGAGGGATGTTGATGCTTCATTTTGACCGGTACTACATTATCTTGGGATATTAACTGTCATTGTTCATGCTAGATTTATTAATTCCTTCTACGATGTTAAATTTGAACATATTTTCCCCCAAAAGAAATAGTCCTTAAATCACTGCTAGAAAAATCAGTGACCCCATCCAAATACTCCTACGCTCATATCCCTCATAGTACCCCACCAGATAAAGTATAAATGGTCCTTTGTAACCTATGGGTATTTTAAAGATTGTCTGAGTTCTGGTCGACCCAGCCCACTGGCAGGAGATGTGTATTTTGAAGTCACTTGCAGTGATTGTGCACAAGATGGAGAAGAAGCATGCAAAAGAATGCACATCAGCTGGTGAGAAATCTATGTGAATTAATTAACCAGTATGTATTGGGCTCCCTGTGGCTCAGAGTGTCTATAATGCTGTCAGTCATCACTCATTTATAGTTTATCATATGTTGTTGATGTTGCATGTAGAACAACAGATCAAGTCCTTCAAAAAGGTATGATTGGGATACCTGTGGAGTTTTTTACGGATCTGTTGCTAATCAAATGTATGGGTTCCCTGTGGTAAATCACAGTATAAATTTTTTTCTTTTTTTTGAGCTTCCTGTGATTGATTGATTTTAACATATATGGTAATGTAGTCATTGTGCTTGCAGCTTGCTTACTTGCTGCCAGTGGAACTCATTCTCTTTAAAAATGTTTTTGGATGGGCAACTTATTGATGGCATACCACAGGTAGCCCAATAAGGTTTTTAGGCAAGTGCAGGATGTACCAAGTCACTGGTCACATCACAGCACAATTTCTCTTGCAAGAACCAGTTTTTCACAAGTTTTGACCTTGTCAGCCCTAAAAGTAATTTTTATGACTTTTAATGTAACAAACCCCAACCCTATCCCTAACCCTAACCCTAATCCAAACTATGGTACTTGGGACATCATGCATACAGTACATGTACACCGGTTTTATGTTACTTTTAATAATTATTACTGAACATTGTTGCTAAGGATACAAGCTGTTTACTTGGCTCTTTATAACTTGTGTGTGAATGGTAGCGGCAGGAAGGGCTACTTCAGATGGAAAGAAGACATTTGTCAGTTTATAGAAAGAAACTGGTCGTTAATGTTTCCAGGAAGGTAAATACATGTATGCAGCACGTATTAATTATAAAGGTCATGTCAATAAAGGTACAATTGTCCTGATACTATTTTTGTTCAACATCGCAGATTGTATCCCATTGTGCATTTCTGGAAAACTCCAAAATAATACACCATAAACAGATGAAGAATTTTCCAAAGGGAGAGGGGTTTTTATTAGCAATAATTTTACAGGAAACAATCAAATATTGTATTTTGTAAATCTCTGAGGTTAGAAAATCATATATATAACTGCACTATTGGCCAACAAGTGATGTTTATGTTTTTGAATGTTTTTGAGGGTTGTTAGGCAAATAGAGGCTTATATATAAATTATGTCTTTTATGAAACCCTATTTTCCTCTAGAACTGTAGAGCATGTTCTGTAAAGTGACAAGTAGACCACTTTCATAAAGGGGAATTCTCGCTTTTGTATTTTAGCTGAATTTTGGCCTCGTTTTCATGTTTTTTCTAAGTTTAAAATACTAATAACTCTACACTATTTTAATTTAAGATTTAAACATTGCATAAAACTACTTATTTGGAACATGCTCTTTCATGTGACGGAGTCTGCATGATTTCTTGTACATTTTCTATCCATTTCCTAATTTATGCAAATTAAATGACAGCCATTATGAAAGTGGTGTATAAGCTAAGCACAAGTATAAGCATAGTTCTTGTATGCCAATGATAACAGCCATGACATATGAAGCATAAGCATAAGCAAAAACATTTTACTGTCATTGTGCTTATACCTCTGCTCATGTCATGGCTGTCCTTAAGCTTATTAGTGTACAAGGCCCTTATGTCACTAGTGAGGTCCAGGTTTAAAGCACAATGCCTAAATGTATGACCACTTTAATGTATTTGTCATGCATACTTTTGCATGAGATTTTGACTACCATACACATTCCAGTGTGGAACTTCAGGAACTGTCGGTTTTTGTCCAAATATGACGCAAAGTAGTCAGTTTCATGCTGGAATGTGTATGTGTGGCAGACAAATTCTTGTGCCAAAAAATGCAAATACATAAAAAGTGGTCATCATTTAGGTATCATGCTGTGACAAACTACATACATGTAAATCTTAGATACCAGGAAAACTTATGTCAATTTGTGTGCATCTATTAAAAGGAAGAGGACCACTTCATGGTGCAGCACAGTGGCTGGTACCCTGTCAGTGGGATGTCCTCAGTTCTATAAGTCTGGCCATAAAGAGTTCAAAGAGAGTGGATGGTGGGCTTTGACAGATAAAGTTGCACCTGTTATCAAACTTGGAAGTCCAGGTAGAATTAAGCATTAGACTGAACATATTGTAATGAGGCAAGTAGTGGCTCTAGGCCATGTAGGATCAAGTCCAAAACATGTGAGCATGCATTACATGTAAGTGGGTAAATCTGTAAATGAAAAATGTGGCAATGGGCATTAGCCTATTAATTAGGTACCAGAATATTTACTAGAAAAAAGCATGCCTGAGTGCATCTAGAAACCATGGACAGCTGTTTTGGCCTATTGAGCCTCATCAGTATGGTTTATCTAAAGCACTGGCAGGTTCCCAAAATAGTATGATGCAAGTAGTCACTCTGGCTTGATCTTCTAAGTCATCATGAATTACAAAAAAAAACGTTTGCCAGTGAGCATATTATTAATCATGCAAAGAATAGCCTGTATTTACTTCAAGGGGTACTCCTGTCAATTTAGAAAATGTGTGTAGTGGGAGAGGGGGGGGGGGGAGTGGGTGCTGTTAGGGTCTCCCATATCCCAGACTTGACAGTATTCTTACTGCAATACAGGAAAGAAAAACTCAAGTAAATTATCAAAGAAAAGGAAAACATCAACTGCAAATGTGGACCAAGCAGCATTAGAGGCAAGAGACAAAAGAACAAAACAGGAAAAAAAACCCAAGGTACATACAGTATTTATAGTGTCATCATGAAACTTTCTACTCAAAATATACAATAAATTGTTGATTAAATAAATTAGATAAATTGTTGATTAAATTTGCTTTCTTGGTTTTGCATCATAGGATGAAAATGTTTCAAAGGAACTTCACAAGGATCAACTCCTTGAGGTAATTGGAGTTTCTTTTCTGTCTAATTCTTTTAGCTCTACTTAATATTGATAGTAATACATCCATAAGTCTGGCTTAGTTCACGGTGGGCCCACAAGACCCAAAAATCAAACACTTCCATTTAACTTATACAGTTTTAATCCAATAGAAATGAAACTATTGATTGAAGATAGGATTTTTTGAAATTTGTAAAATCTGCCATTTTGTGCTATTTTTAGTAACAAAATGGCGATTTTGCAAATTTCAAAAAATCATATCCTTTGATTCAATAATGATATCTTTGATAT
>JAUUIK010135596.1:0-13129 GCA_032270385.1 Urticina crassicornis | reverse complement strand
GCATTTAAATGAAGAGCAAGTTTGAAATAATCGTTGGCCGTTGACCATTCTGAATCACTTTTTGGTAGATTTATTCCCTGTTTCAAGATCGGCGAGGTTTTATCATTACTTGTTGTAGAGTTATTATAATCATCAGTGACACAATCAGACGAATTATCAATAAACTGTTCTTGTAAATCTGAAATTAGCTCCTCGTTTAAACCATTGATAACTCTACAACTTCGTTGGTGCATCTTAAGTCCACGCTTCCCTTTACAGGACTTTCCACAGCAACATCTCACGACATCACTAGTAGAAGTAGTAGTAGTGCCGGGTGAATGAATAACTGGCACTGGATTAGCAGGTGAACCAAAACGACCTTGTTCTCCTTGGATGACTCGTTGTTTACAACGCCACGAATGGCGGCCAAGCGAGACGAACTCCTTACCACAAAACGAGCAGACTACACATAACATTAACATGACAATAAAACTTGGACGAATCATGATTCCTAACTTATAAACACTTAACTTTGCGAACGAAAAAAAAAAATCAATATGAATGATGAATCAAGTAAAATTTAGCAATAAAACTGTAGACATGTACACTGTGCGTCTGAACTTCACAGTGCTCTATGCATAATAATAATAATAATAATAATAATAATAATGGGAGTTCTTATATAGCGCATTTCACAAACGTCTCAATGCGCTTTACAATCAGTGGAGGACTTTTTCGGGCTGCATATTACGGCGCTCCCTGTGCAACCGAAGTAACCGTTTGTGTCTCTTAAGTGAAGCATAATAAAAACATTTTAAGTATGTAAAATAATACCTGTAACAAAGGACTCGGAGTTTGCACTTTCGTAAAGTTACCGAATCCAAATGAACCAATCCTGAAGGTTCTTGGATCAAGATCCCCATCCAACTTATATCTGATAACAACTCTTTGCGCAGGCGCAGTAGCATTTGGATCATTCTCGAAGCGAATCTTGTAGTCCAGTAAGGTGTCTCCGGCAATAAACCGAGCATCTCCGAAGCCTGTCGGGCCAATGATGTCATTCTGTATACGTTCAACATCACGTGTATGAGAGGGAAAGAAAAAAACACAACAAAATGAAGAATTTTCTCACATAAATGGTAATATACATTTTTCAAAAGGTGGCGTGATAACGTGATTAGCAGAAGGGGTGTATGCTTGAAACACAATTTTTGTCAAGTCAATAAAAAATGGTTCCCAATGTAGCTCACGTGATGAAGCAAACAAAATTATTTTGAATCTTTAGTTTACGACATCAAAGTATTACTATCATATCAATTCATCTGAATCGTCTGGGATTTAAAATGGCATTCGAGTGAAAAGAGATCAATGTTTGGGAAAAGAAAACGTTGCCTAAACTCGAAGTTGTTGTATATTTTTTTACCAACTTTAGTAAGAGATGTAATACCCCCACCGGAGTTTTACTAACCGGGTCAAGTGATGCCAGCCAGTCCATAAAGTCATCATAAAGGTCCTTGGTCTTGTTTTTCAATGCCTTCTTTATTGAGTTTTTTGCTATGTTAATAACCGATCCAGTCACAAAGCTATTGACGAAATCTTGAACTAGCTCGTTTCGTAAGCCTTTCGTAAGCTTTTTTAAGCCAGCTACGAAAAAAGAAAATCATCGATAAATATTTACTATTTATGAATTATGTAAATTGTAATTAATTGATTAATTAATTACTTGTGTAAATTGTAATTAATTCAGACTAGAAGAAATTTTGAATTATGGAAAATAATCAGGACAATTTTTGATTGCTTCAAAATAAGAAAAGAAAAAAGCGTAGAAAACAGTTGAGTTAATGTGCGTTAATGGAAGCAGTTAATGTGATTTAACTGTGAATCAACTTGGGGACAATTGTAAGTACCGGTACTCAAATTGACTATAACTACCTAATGTACTTACGGATTTTGATCCAAAATGTTGTAGATCCTATCAACGCTTCCTTCGTCATTTGTTTAGCATCGAATTGTTGTCCATCAATTGCTTGTTGTATTGTATACCCCACAATATTGGTGACAAAGGCACCTGGAGAATTATATTTGTAGTGAAGTTTAATCCAATTGGTTGCATATACATAATTTATGAACAAATATTAACCAGTATTACGGGTATCTTATATGTATTATTACAGCGCTGATTTTATAACAACACAGACCCGCTGCCCTATATAGTAGTCCTGCGGTGCCAATTGCTCCTGACACGGCTCCAGTGAACGCAGCACTCGTCACGCCTGTAAATATAAAGATGTATTATATCATATGTTTATCGAGACGTACTTTATTTAAAAGATTGAGACCCGAGTAGGGTGGTAATTCAGTATATGTCTCTTGTAAGTTTGTGTCTACTTACCACCCAACGTGATTTCTTCCCCTGTAGCTAACTGTCCGACAATATAGGCTCCTGTATTGGCAATGGATCCTATCGCTGCACCCACTATAAATACAGGAAGACGTCCTTGGGGATCTTTGAGTGATACGGGGTTGTTAAAGGCATATTGGTAGAGATTAGTGTTCAATGTACGATAACCTAAAAATAAAACACCGATACAGATTAAAGAAATTCAAGCTGATTTTTATTCAAATTGAAACAGCTGAGCTAGGAATGAAAATTCCCTGCTGAACCTTTCGATAAATTTTAACCAGTTACAATTTCATTATCTGATTGGCCTTACCGGCTGTATGAAACGCGCACGCCGTAGCTTATATTATCTGTACATCCTAATCGCGCATAATGTCTTGATCGTATTTATTGGCATAACTTACCTAATGGATCGTAGCTTATAAATCTACCAATCTGTGAGTCATAATGTCTCGATCGCATTCTGTACAGATAAGGGATGCCCTTCTCTCGCATTACACCCCATTGACCGACAAATAAGAAATCGTTGGATACACTCTCGTGGAAATTCAGGATACTACCAAATGGACCGTAATGATAGGAGTTGAGGAGTTCTCCATGGTGACCGATAAGTCCAATAACAGAACTGATAGCCATTCAGATAGCAAAAGTGATGAATTGAAGAACATAAGAACATAGTATAAATGAGTGAAGAGGAAGAACAAATATAATGGCCATGTAACACCTCTTCTGAAGATTCATTAAAATCAAAAACTAATACTACGACTGGAAAGGCTGTGTTAAGATTAGAAAAATCCAAAGTTTGAGAAAAATCGGTTTAATATTGATGAAGTATGAAGAAATTTTTGGATTTCGAAAGTTTACAATGATTTCTTTGTAAAATTTCGAAATTTAAAATTCATAACGCCCTTTTTACTAATCTTAACATGGTCTTTCCAGTCGTAGTAGTAGTTTTCGATTTTAATGAATCTTTAGAAGGGGTGTAACATGACCATTGACTGAACATGCCAAATTATTCAAGTAGAACAGTTTAGAACGTAGAATATTTTGGCAGGTTTCAATTATAGTCCTAAATCATGCTATTGAATCGCATCTGCTCACCCTTCTCCGTCGAACTCGTAGTAATTTGCAGTCCCATTCAAGTCCAGTCGAGCTAACAATCCTTGTTCGTCTGTGTGAACGAAAAGGGTTGGGACTCCCCCTGAAATCTAAAATATATTATAATAATACGATAAAGATAAAGAAAATATTATTTTATAAGAGCTAGGAAAATCAAAACTTTACTATTAGCAATAAACAATACTATTAGACAAATATGCCGCTGCGCAGATATGGCAGTTGAATTCCATCACTTTTGAATGGTGCTGGAAAGATATGATAAGCCTTAAACAAGAGACGTCACACGGTGCCGTGTATTACTGCGGTAGCATAGATGGGATTGGCGAGACTTAAAGCAACTACGTTTCACGATAAAAACTGAAGTTATATTAAAAACTTTGATCAAATGAAGCCATATTAAAAACTATATATATTATATGGAAGTATATACCACAAGTAACTGCAAGATATGGATAGAAAAATGGGTTTGAACCACTTTTAAGCTATTAAAATTGACACTGTTGTTATTATTATTATCATCATCATCATCGTATATCATCATCATCGTGAAAATAACTGAAATAGAAAAAGAATATGTTTTACAACCTGTGCGATTAGATTGCTACCAAGGATACCAAACGGATCGATAACATAACGAGTCTCGCCGCTGGTGCATTTCTTTTTGTACAAGTTACCAAGAGAATCGTAGATATAATCACACCTGAAAAACAAGAACAGTTGCTGGTTGTCCTAAGTGAATGAAATAGCAAGGCGGCCATTTTAGATGATATAACAAAACAACATGGCGGCGATGACGTCACATCCAATAAACCAAGAATAAATTGATTATTAATATACACCCTTTTAATAAACAAAGTATAACAGTCCGTACTAATTATTAAATTGAGTGTAAACAGTATCCGCAACTAGCTTAGAAGCTAAATACAGAGATAAAAGTCATATAAACTTAGATAAACACAGTATATGACAACCTTTGATATTATTAACACAAGATATATTTAAAATACATAAATAAACTAACCTTTCATTCGCCGTTTCTGTTTGCATCAGGACATTCTCCTCACTGAATACATACTTGACATCCTTGGCACGTGACTTTTTGTTCTTCTTGGAGAGCATGTTGCCATTCTTGTCATAACCAAACTCGTTATCGCTGACTGACTTGTACTGGTTCACATTGTTAGTTTCGTAGTTGTCTCTGTGACTGTTGTCGGTGGAGAAAACCCTGTTTTTACGGCTATCGTAATCGTATGTATGTGTGTATTTTGAACCGTTTCTAATGACGTCCGTCCAACCAACGAGCTGTGATGCAGCGTCGTACGTAAACAAACGAATTCTTTCGTTTGAGGTGATTTTGACTTTTCTTCCCTTGTCATCATAATCATACTCAAAACTCGACGATACGTTCCCGAAAGGTGAAAGATTGACGAGTTTCCTGGCCCGTTCCGTTCCTGTAAAATAGGTATGCTCCGAAGAGCCATTGTTGCCCAGAATCCTTTTCCGTAACTTGCCATCAGAGTCATATTGCACCTTGAGAAGTTCGTATGCCCCTCCAGGTCCAATAGTACGTACCTCTGATAGACGATTGTATTCGTCATAGTGATAAGATACGTTATAACCAGTAGAATTCTCAGACAAGCCTATTCTTTGTCCAATCTTGTTATACCTGTACTGAAGGTAACGCCCGTCAGGGTAAGTAACGCTCGTGGGTTTGTTGTCACGGTTGTAACGCAGCGTGACCGTTCCTGCTTCATTGGTTGCCATGATAATATTTCCTCGAGAATCGTGTAGGTAGAAAGTGGGACCTACATCTGGGACGGACTTCTTGACCTGGAAAGGACAACCATAAACAAGGAATTCTAAAGGGAGTCTACTGGATGACAGAATTTTGGATTCCTTCCCTCTTGGGAATGGAGTTTATTCTCACGTAAAAAGTATACCCTCTTTCCTAAAATCCAACATGGCTGCCTCATTTAAAAACTGATAAAGTTTATTTCATACAAAACCAAGAATGCTTGCAGCTACTGTATTCGTAAGACCAAATACATAAAGCTCTCTCTCTCTCTCTCTCTCTCTCTCTCTCTCTCTCTCTCTCTCTCTCTCTCTCTCTCTCTCTCTCTCTCTCTTACCAAATTTCCAGCATCTCCATGCTCATAAACAATCTCTCGTCCATTTCTCGTGGTCCTCCTGTTCATTCTCTCCTTAGTATCGTAGCCAAATGTTTCTTTGCTTCCGTCAGGAAACCTGGACTCTGAGAAAAGAGTCGACGTGTTGTCGTAGATAAAACTAAACACGTTCCCCGCACCATCAGTGATGTTCTGGGGACTGCCATCATCTCGAACCAAGTACTCTACTTTGTCTCCATTGCCATCTTCAACTTGTAAGGTCTTTTTTTCTGTATTTAATGTTTCTCTTTCAACAACCTTTAAAAAACATTAAGTGATTTAAGAAAGTATGTAATGATCGCTACTGATCAATAACATTAGCAACGTCATTTAATTGCTTACATTGTCTTAAAACTCTCTGATCATACCTGATCCCCATAAATCAGTCTTTTAACTGCAATACTCTCTGATATAGTAGTTTGAGTACGAAAGGGTATCCCATCGTTCCCAGTGATCGACAACACGTTCATATTTTCGTCAAAAGCGAAAGTCGTGCTGCTGTTTTCTGCTACATTAATGACTTTTACTAAACCATCCCAGTCGTATTGGAACTTCGCAGCCTTTGATGTACGGCCCTCGGGTGTTAGACCGACTATCGTCTCGATAAAGCCCGTGTCAGGATTGTATGAGTAGCGTAGTTTCGCGCCGTTAGGGTATGTCACACTTTCCAGGTCGTGATTGCTGGTGTACGAGAAACTGGAAGTCTTGTCTTCGGAAGTGATTGATATAAGAAGTGGAAGGTCTGGGTCGTAAGCGTACAAGCTGTAAAACAATGGATTTTTCTGCAGTGAATTCAAGTTTTCATTATGCCTGTTAACTGAAAACCTTCTGCAAGACTCCTGTTGCAGCAACTTCAAAACACAGAAAATCATTTCGTACACTAATACAACAAAATGATGTACCTTACTGATCGTTCTCCGTTAGACTGAATCAAGGTCACTTTCCTCACAAGTCCACGAGAGTTAAAATCAACAGTGATTGAACCTCCCGCTGAATGTTCCAGTTGTCTTGGTTTGTTGTCTGATGTATAGCCAGTCACGTTGATGCTCTCGTTTGGTGCGTTCACGCTACGTATTGCCTTCAGTCTTTTGCTTTGTAAATCAAAGACTAGCAGCTCCGATCTGTCTGACGTGATACCGGTTAAAATCATATCTAAAGAATGAAAATGAGTTGATGTATCTACTTCTTATTTCAATAAACAAAGCCACAATGAGCCAAATAGATTTGACGTGAGAGAACTTTCTCGTCTTACCATTTCCTTTGATTTCGATGCTTCGGTTCCCATCAGTCATAAACAGTCCTGGTTTTACCAGCTGGAATCTTATTTCATCTCTCACATCAAGAATTACAATTACGGAGTTGTTCGTAAAGTTTACCGAGGTTTCCCTGTATAAGAAGAAACAAACTGAATACTCTTAATGCTTGGCTCTGATAGACCTTTATCACGCTGCAGCCATATTGGCCTAAACCAAAAGGGTTTGAACAGCAAACCTAACGGCACCGAGGAGCTCCAGAACAAGTATGAAACAAAGGACGTATTCTCCTGGAACCACCAGATATAGCGAAGACGTGATAAAGGTATTTATACCAATGACAATGTTGTCAATGCATGTGGTACAATAGATCAAATTCACATTCTTAAAAGGTAAAATGACTCGCTTTTGCATCAAAGCGAGACTGGAGTTGAGCTTACAATGATAGAGACCTTTTTAACACGTTTAACAATCATTAACAAGTCTCTATTATTGCAAACTCAACTCCAGCCTTGCTTTGATTGGCCTGGTTACCTTTCAAGAACGTGAACCTGGTCTATTGTGCTAGCATAACACAAAATGTTGTATGGTCTTCTCGTTCATAAAAGATCTTTGTGTTTATCAACCATCACCACATTGACAACTATGTTTTTGAAACTGTATATTTTAGTTATTGAGTCTTACCACCAAGGAGCAATCCAACCAACTCCTAATATTCCTTTGCCACGACGTCTTGTCAAAAGGGGACTGTATATGCGTTCGAGGCGAAGAGTCAGAAGGCTCGAAGAAACTTGATCTGCAACGTCAATTATGTCTAGAAGCTTATCACCTACAAATGAAGCACGTAGTTGGAGTTAGACCCCACTCTTAAGTATAGCCAGAAACAAAAGGGAACACAAACAAATAGATTTATAAAATTGGCAATTCTATGGTAGAATTCTTTCCACAGAAGAGCTCTAACAATTATTCTGAAAAAATTGCTTATACACAAAAACTGCCCGCTGTGTTTATAAAAGTTTGCTGACGCAAATACCACACTACATTTATTGCAACGCTTGATATGGTAACTATGGAAACTACAGTACTCACCACTTTGGACACCGTTCGCAAAATCCAGTTGGAATTTAACCAGTTCGTTAACCATGTGTACTTTCCTTCCATCCAAACTCATCTGTGTGGCAACACCTGAAAGTCGACGATTCAAAGACTTTTGGGTCGTTCCTACAGAAACCAGAAAGTTTTTCCAGATAGGCTCCCACATCTCATTTGAAAGATGATTTGGTTTAAGTTTATCTTTACTTTTCATGAACAAATGAGGTTCGTCGCTGTCAAGTAAGGAACGCACACTGAGCTTCGACCTTCCAGTTCCTCTGCCTGGATAGTGTTTTGCCTGGAATCTCAATCTTCCTGAAGACTTTGGTGGTAAAATGCCTCCAGGTCCTTCGAGTGGCTGCGCGACAACGGCATGAAATTGATCATAGCTGCTTGGTTGTCGTCCATCTTGTACATATCTCAGCAAAGTCATCTCGTTGGCACTAAACATTATGACAGGACTCGGAAGATCTGTGTCGCCAATATTTTGATAGCTAATTGTAATATCACCAGTGTCGAGTAATCTAATGGCCCTTGGTTGATTCATTGACACAGTTAGTTTTCCAGGAATTCCATTGATAACCGCTATAGAACCTTTCAAGATTGCATAGGCATTTACAGATGTGTCTGTAATCTTACAATGAAACTTTGTGCCTTCAGCATATTCCTGCACGTCGAAAGTCGCGTACAATAACGTGGAGCTAAAGCGATAAACTCTTTTTGCTTTTATTTGAATTCCTTCGTCTTTACTTATTAAAAATACCTCCAATTTCCATCCAAACAACGTACCTTCAACTTTCAAGGTCACGTTTCCAAGCGCAGCAAAAGTGTTTGGAAAGATGTTTAAGATTTCGAACTTGGCAAGTTTTGCACAGAGTTTAGATTTGACACCAGGAGCTGGCGATAAGTCATTTCTTTGTAGCATTACGTAATACAAGCCTTTCTTCGTTGAGATTACCAAAGCATCTTGTTTTGCAGACATTGCAAACTTTGAGCTGCCATCATAATGGTAAGAAGATGCAGGTTTGTTGTGCCTCAAGTACAAGTCCTGGAATGAACTAACTACATTCAAACGTGCTGTAACGATTAAAGTCATTTCGGACGGTACCTCGTTAATAACGTACACAGATGTCCCGTTATCTGCTTCAACACAACTCCCAAGGTTTAACATTGGAAACGTTACGTTGATGTTTTGAGGTCCTGCTTTGATGTTGTTGTTGGGGAAGGGATCTCGTATATTACTACGGCTCTTTACAAGTCCACGGTATTGGCCCTGTGCAACAAGGGGTAAAGGTTTTTGCAAGGAGTACGGTGTATCGCGGTTAAGCCCGTTGTTGTATGGTGACAGCGAAGTGAAGTCGCATTTGGGTTTAAAGACTGGAGTATCTTCTATTTGCCATGCTTCGTCTTTAGAGAGGTACACTGCATCACATTTGTATCCCTTCGCAGACTGAGTACCAGTGTTTCTTAGGGTCCAATCAACTTTAATAACTGGATAAGATATAATTCAAACTGTTGTGAGGATCAGACCAAGACAACCTTGATCAGGACATTTTCGAAACATTTATACTCAGATGAAAAAGGGATTTAGGGATATTTTAATTATTACGTTTTATTTTTAAAACTGGAATCATGTACATTATATATAAGAACACATAGACAGTGGTCTTCTACTCCGCTTAAGGTAAACACTAGTTTTAGGATTGCTGCATTGTACGTTGCGTGAGGGAAAAAAATGAAAAAACCCATCGGCATTTTTAATAAACCTTAACGAGAAATGCATCAGAAACTGTTATCGTTCTGATACGCAGTTTACTCTGTAGTCAGCTTACCTGATCCCAAGTTTAGTGTCATAGGCGCAGTGGACACTGAAGACACAAGAATATCTGCCTTTATTGTCTTTTGAACTTTTACCAAAATATATGCCATGTTATTTTCCTCGTTGTATTCATAAATAAGATTACCACTGTCTAATTCTAGAAGAATGTAAAAGTCAATCCCAACGACATCGTAAGGCATAAAGACATTTACTTCTAACGATACAGAAGTGTTTTCTGCTAGACGAAGATTAGTGCCATGAGAAACGAGTTTTAAATCGAATGGATCTCGAAGAATATCTTCACTCAAGTACATGGCATAGAACCAACCCCTTTTCGTGGTTCCAACTCCTGAATTGGACACGTTGAATGAAATCTTTAAAGGCATCCCTTCTTGAGTCTGAAGAAATGAATCAAGGAAGTTACCCTGAAGATCCGGTAAAGGACCTGTATGCAAGTGTATCTCCTTGGAACATGCCTTGAGTGGCGCTTTCCAGCCTGTACGATTGTAGACATCTGAAAAGGCGTATAAATACACATCAGACATTCCTCGGCAAGAGATAGTGATGGTTGTGTTGACTGTGTATGTTGCATTGACCAGAAGATCACCAGTATGAATCCTTGAAACGAGATGTGAGCCATAGTCTGTGACCTCCTGTAAGGAACTGTTTACCTCACTGTACAAGTAAACTACGTCGGTCCAAGAATCGAATTTCGCATCAACGTGTCCTATGTTTTGAACCTCGAATCCAAAGGAAAGAGGTTCATCGCATGTTACATTCGTAGGTACTTCTTTTTGTATCTTAATTTCCAACGTGGGTAACATAAACGCCAACCAGACATTATGTGTAGAAATCTGAATCGCAAAATACCCATTGTTGTCTTGATCTCGAGAGTATTCTCTCAACTTGCCTTGAAAATTTGCAACGACGTGGACATACTGTCTGCCAAAAACACCTCGTGGAAGGGAAACCGTCGCGGATGCACTATAATCTTGCTGAAAAAATAATGTTGCCTTGACGTCTACTGAACCCAAGTTATAGACGCCATCACCAGTTAACTTCGAAATTGTTGGAGAAAGAAGAATTTGATCGGTCCAAGATTTCATTTTTGTCATAGAGTCCCCAACGTTCTTGACCAGCCAGTGAACTTGAATGAGGTTTTCTAAGATTTCGTTCTGGTACGTCACTCTAACCATCTCGAGATTCGGCAGTGGCATCTTTTCTAAGGAAAGGTAGGTCGAGGCGTTGTTGTTAGTTACAGAACCATTTTCGTTCAAAGAGTTATCGCTATTTATCTTAATTATGAGAAAGAAATCTCCGTAAGATTTATCTGGAATAGACACAATGGCCCAGTGTTTGTACACTTGTCCAGGAAGAATACTTGGTCGGACAGTAGTTTCATAGACCTTTATTTCACTTAAGCCAAGTGAAGGTGATTTAGACAAGAATAGCACATCACGCCATGAGTTGTCCAAAGTGCTTTTTCTACCGTCATTTCTAACAGTCCAACTGACGGTTATAGCTTCTCCAGCATACGCATGTGACCCACTCAAAATATCGAGCCTTTGTACGGCAAGATCTGGAAAGATCTGGGGAATAGTAATCGCCTCACCGCTTTGGCCATTATGATTATGATTATTATAATGATTATGATTATTACTCTTATTTTGTTCAAGAATTGTCGAATAGAAATCCGCCAGAACGAATATGTACTGTGGTCCAAAGATCTCTCTCGGTACTTTGAATTTAGCATTGAGGACATTATAGCTTTCATTAGGAAGTAAATTGGTCCTTCTTGTAAGCTCCCCAATGTTTCTTGCAGTATATAAAGAGAAATACCTTGACGTTGATGCAAAGACAAAATCAACCCAAGGTGCTCCGTAACTTGTTCCTTTTCCACGGTTGTGGACGGTAAAGTTAATGTGCACGTAAGTAGAGATTGGGTCACTTGTAACGAACGCTGTGACTCTCGGCACGACTAAGTCGGGAAGAGCTTGTGTGATAGTAAAGTTCATATCTAGGATGTTATTGCTTTTGTAAGTGTACTCGAAGACTTGGTTATAGAAGTCAACGTGTACAGAAAGACTGTAGTTCCCTGTCTTTATGTTAGGAGGAATGTGAAAGCTGACCTCTCTAGAATATGAACTTTTTGCGGACAGGACTCCAGAATAGGTTGGCGTTGCAATGATCCTGTGTGCTTTCGTCAGCAAATTCATTACTGACTATATAATTAAAAAGAAATTTAGTGAGATTAGTTTTTTTATGGCAAATTTCAATCTACGCTCTGATACACAACTAAGGCTCAGTCGAACATCTCGTGTACCAAATGTAATAGATCTATATAGAAACAACAGATAAATCTACGGCCTTCTTTTATCTAAATAGCACATGAAAAGTTCCAAGTTTGAACTTTGTCTAAGTGTTCATAAATCGATAAAAATCAATTATTTTCAATCAACGTTTTATCGAGAGTGTTTATTTTGACGTTCTTACCACTTGATCGCTCCACCAAGTTTGGAAAGGTGTCCCTAGTCCCTGGTTAGTCACACGGTAGGCAATGGTTGCTGTATCTCCCGTAGAGAACTGGGACTGTGCACCTAGGCTGCTGACCATGAGGTCCGGAGGCGGAGACAAAATGACTTTCAAAGTTGACTGTCAGATAAAGAAAAAATAGAGGAATATTTGATAAAAGAATCTACCGATTTACTAAGTGACATCTACATTATATCTTAAGTAAAATGTAGCCAAAATCAGCTTAGCCAAGTAGATAATAACCTGAGTATCAGGGGGAGAGGAGGGGGATACCATTCCCAAGTGGATAACATCAAATCCCGGCCTACATCTTCAGTTGTTACGTGGCTTGACATTTGTCTCACGTTGCGTTACAATGCTATAACAAACAATGCAAAACACACCACTGCTCATGCTTCATATCGAATCCAGTCATTACACAGCTACACTGCAAAGCATTACAAGTAATGTCACGCCATGTCAGGCTACGTAACGTCACACAACATTTTGTCACGTTACGTCACACAACGATTTACCGTAGATTTTAGCACATTGTCACTTTCTCCATATAATAATGTGTTTTACAAAGGGTCATGGAAGTTATTTTTTTAGACCATTACACTTTGTCACATCATGTCAAAGCTACAAAACATTACTGTGCAGAATTTATTACCGTAGATGCTAGCACGTTGTCACTTTCTCCTGTGTTTTCGAAAACGGTATTTGTGGCGTCCGTCTTCACGAAAATATAGAAATCCCCAAAGATAGCTCGAGGTATATTCACTGACAT
>JAUUIK010135263.1:0-13143 GCA_032270385.1 Urticina crassicornis | reverse complement strand
GATTTAATTTATTTCTATATAGTTTGAATTTCTGATGGTAATATGTGCTTCTGGTTTTCATATAGAGTCGGAAGAGGCTATTTTTAACAGAGATATATTTTTTTAACCCGGGTGTAATCCAGGGTTTTGTCTTGAACTTAAATTCATTCTTTGAAATGGCCTTCAAGGGAGCATGTTTATCAACAATGCCTATTGATTTTTGGTAAAATTTATTGAATATAGATCATTAGTATCTTGACAGCCATATAAATGATTGCACCAGTCAATTGTTTCGTAATCCTTCATAAAGGATTCTTGATCAAACTTAGTATAAACTCTTTTAAATATTTTGTTCTTAGGGAAATTAGTATTAAGTTGATTAACTATAAGGAAATTAGGCAAGTGATCAGAAAGATCGTAAAGTATATTGCCGCTGATAGAATGAAAATCAATGGAATTAAAGAATATGTTGTCAATAAGGGTTGCGGAGTGATTTTTAATTCTTGTTGGCATCAATATGTGTGGCTCAAAAAAATATGTATTAAAAGAGTTAATAAAATCTTCAGTAAGAGAATGACTGTCATAATTAAGTAAGTTAATGTTGTAGTCACCCATCATAATGGTATGCTTTTGTTCCCTATGTATATTCTCAATTGCAAGAGACCTATATAAATTATTCAAAAAGGACTCAAGATCTGAATTAGGATGCCTGTAGATGACACCGCATAATATATTTTTATCTAAAGAATTTTCTAACTCAATCCAGAGTATTTCACTTTCATTAGAGACGCAGCTGAGATCTTCCCGTATGTGAAACTTGAGAGAATTATCAATAAAGAACCCAACTCCGCCTGCCCTTTTAGAAGTTGGTTGCGAAACAAAAGTATATCCAGGGATATTTAAATTAGTTGGATTATGTACTGAAGACTGTAACTATGTTTCAGTTAAACCTATAACAGTAAAGTGAAAATTTAGATCACTTAACATTTGTGTAAGATGGTCAAAATTAGCAGAGATACTTCGAATATTACAGTTCAGAAATGAGATGTGGTTTTGAGCTGCTGATTTCTGAAAGTCTGGAGAGGAATGAAAATTATGAGGAGAGTAATAATCAAAATGTACCTTTGACGGAATGTTAGATTCCGGATCATTGGCACTTAAGTTAGGATGATTGTTTATGGAAGATGTAAATTATAGTATTGGTAAATTAGATAGACTAAGTCTTGATCGATCTATAGAGCTAGTACAGAGACAACTAGTGTTAGAATTGAAACCAAGCTCAAGTAGATCTTTGGTATCAATAATTATCATAAAATGGGGAAATAGATTTTGAACAGGTCATACAGATCCAATCAGAGCAAGATATGGATTTTTTGTAGTCTTTTAAGGAAAAAGGTGTACATTTCAAATGGTATAAACATTGACATATTAAGCATTGAACAGTCCTACCATTTTTCCTGATTAAGAAAGTGACACAATAAGAAAATTGTGATGCTCTTCAGGGTGGAAACTACAATAGTTTGCGAAATGTATTGTGACCTACTTCATGCCATACTGAGCAATCAGGTTGATTTAGTGTTTATACAGGTACCCGTTCCCCCTTCCATCCAATGTTGAACTTTTGTTTTTAAATTTAGTATTAAAAAAAGTATAACAAAAAAAGAAGGCTAAGCCATATTTATATTGTGATATCACAGTATAAAACACAGTATAAATCACGAAAAGCTACGAAAAGCAAGCTGAAAACAATAAAACACGCTCGAGCGATAAAACAGCCAATCAGAGCGCGCGTTAGATTGTATCTATGTTATAAGTAATGTATACAGAATAAGTGGCCGTGTTGTATCGGTAGATATAGATACGAGCCGCAGGCAAAACAAACGCCTAGTTGCATTAGTTCGTATTTTACGATAATTTTCAAGTTTCGAGTAATTTTGGCCGAGAAAATCAAGGTTCAAGTTTATGTAAATGAGGACAGTTCTATAACGGCTGATATAGAACTCTGCACGGTTATGATTTCTATTGTTTTTTTAGAGTTTTTTAAATAAGTAATATATACAGTATGAGCAGCTGACCTGTATGGGCATTTACAAACTCGAGCCGCAGGCTTGTAAAGCCCATACAGATCAGCTGCTCATACTATACATCGCTTATCAAACGTCTAGATGTAAAGAGTCATGTTTTTCAGTTAGTTTGGCAATAAAACCTGTTTCGAATGAGAAAATTGCAGCCAAAGTTTATGTAAATTAGGACGATTCTGTATCATGATTTACAGACTCTCTCCACGGTCATGATTTCTATTGTGTTTGCCTCATTAATTATTCATGAGTTTGATAAGGATATAAACATATGAAAGAAAATATTGTTGAAATTGTTTGTTAAACATTTTGGGCTTCCTGTGTTTTTGGGACTCGTTACCATGCGGGACCGCATGGTTGAAAAGTGAGTTGATAGGGAGGATTTTGCAAACTACAGAAAACAATTAATAATTCAGAGAGTAACAAGCGATTTTTTTGGTGTCCCAGGAAACCTGTCCCACAGTATTATTATAAGTTATTGTTAGTGGGCAGTGACCAAAGTAGCATAGTTTTCGTGTTGGTCACCGCAAACTTTTAAATAAATGATTCAAAAAGTTAAGCTGATTATGTAACACATAAATAAATAAATAAACATGTTGATATATAAACTAGGAGTATTAATTATTATCATTGATTATTATTATTATCATTATTGATGATAACAAATGTAATACAAAAAAAATTATATGAAACTAATATTAATGAATAACATTAACGAATAACATTGTTACAGCGCGACGCGCCGTACCGTGGCCACCCAATTACATTTTTTTACAAGATAGCCAATGAGACAGCGATAATTTGTTTTGACAGATACATTTGCACGTGAACTTACTCAGTCGTGACCGCAAATAACTCTTTGCAACAAAAACTAAATATAGCCACAGTGGCTAAATTAATTGAAAGAGTTTGTTTGTTAAATTCTAGAAATTCCTTCGGCGATGGCAATCTTGGTCTCTTCGCTGGCTAACACTGGACACAACAAAAATCTGGGAAACGCTTGGCAGGTCGTTGACGCCTACAACACCATCAAGCAGCAGTCTATTTCTTATCTCTGAGGCATTGATACTTGGTTTGAAATTTTGTTCTACAGATATAAACTCAAGGACATCATCAGTGATTTTAGGCGCTAAAACTCTAGATCGAGGAATCCGTATTGGCATGTTTTTGTGCTCGTATTATATTATAGGAAATGTTGCAATAAATGTTTGTCAGTGGGCATGTCTTATAGCTATAGAAATTGGGTGGCCACGGTACGGCGCGTCGCGCTGATTGATTATTAATCTGCACTATTGCAGAGTTAAAATTTGAACGTCCTGCTTTCCCCTTTAGCACAAGTGTCCTATTCACTTCCAAGGAATGCTGTTTCGGAAGTGTTCTTCAATATTTTAACTTTTTTTAAAGAATATTAAAATACAAATTATATTTTTTAATAAATATTTAATTCTTATAAGAAATGGATATCTGTATTGGAAATATTTGCAAGAATTTTCAAAACGTTACAAAATTCAAGGAAAGACATCTAATTATGTTTAAAAGATGGTATCACAAAATGCATGTGTGAACTGGACACGCCTCGAATTAGTTATTCATTAACTTTGTTACGTAGGCAGTTTTTGTAATTTAATACGTAGCACATGGTCTTAGCACCACAGTATGTAATAGCAGTATTCTCTCTTGTAACACACAATGAGCCTTGAGATATAACTATTCTAAAAAAACAACGTTTACTGGTCGTACGATCCGAAGTCTTAAATACGGCGTGTCTATGCACATTAGAGAAATTCCACTGTTTGTATCTATCTGAATAATAAATAGTAAAATGCAATATGTGATTTAAATAATATAATAATATTCTTATGTAATTGATGTAAATATTTAAATATGTATAATTCACTTAATTACTGTCTATGGCAAAATTGCAAATGATTTCCAATAGCAAAAATTAATGTATAATATCCTTAGTTGTAAGGTTGTGGTTTCCCCAAAAAAAAATAACGTAATACCAGGCAACATTATTGCATGGCTATAAACATGCCTTGGATGTCAAAAATCATAAGGAAATATATTTGAACCTTCAGTTCCATTTTGACAATTTACATAAAATAATTATGTCCTGTTTCGGGCCCCTGAATTGCCTGCCTACTACACGTTAACCATTCATTTACATCATTTAATAGTGAGTCATACAGTTGTATTGCAATGTTTGCCCACAAAAAAGACTTTCAAGACTTTGACTTTCAAAAGCTTTGTGAGTGGCACTGAGCCACATCACCACTGGCATGATGTATCAATCATTCAAATTAAAAGAATGACAAGACTCTTTTTTGAATTCACCTTTAGTCAGGGAGCAAGTGTAATCCCGTGGGAATTTTGTGCTAAAAGAAAGCCACTAGTCTAGATGTCTTAAGACGACCCTAAAAACATAAAAAATGTTGGTGGCACTTTTGTAACTTGCACGAAGGGGTTTTATGGAGATATTAATAAATGATGTATAGTCCCCTGCATGGAAACGAGGCTAGAACACAAAGTCCGTTATAACTCTATACTATATAAGGGAAATTACTTTTAAATTACTCATATGGTGTGTTTCTATGTTGTAGATAGCTCTAGGTGTTTTAATTTGGTAGGAATGGTCACGTCACTAAACTAGCATGGAAACGAGGCTGGTATTTAGATTGTTCCTTAATTATTTGGATTTGTCAATAGCTTTTTTGCAACATTGTCGATAATGTCTTTCATGTACAACTACATATGGACTCCATGAGAATCATGGAAAAGATGAATAATGTTGATGACGCACACAGCAACACCCCCAAGTTCAAGGTTATCCGGCAGTACATGCGCATGCTATTGGAAATGCTTTTGTTTATAATTACCAGAGCAGTCCGTACAGCTGACTGGGAACTTCATCTGAAAGCTCTTGAGATGTTTACTAAGTATTTCTTTGCGCATGACCGACTCAATCATTCGCGTATGATTCCTCTTTATCTGGCTGAAATGAAGGCGTTGGCCAACACATACCCCGAAATCTACGCAGAATTCCAGGATGGAAACTGGGCAGTGAACAAAAACCCTTGTGTACCTTTCTGTGCTCTCGGTGCTGACAATGCATTAGAGATTAGAGCACATTAACCGCTCTATGAAAGTTAAGGAAGCTTGGTTGGTATCACACTTGATCCATCTGCTCGGACGCAGTTATTTCTGAATGCCCCAGAACTTGCCAGGTTGGCTGATCAAGCCAAGAACATGGCAGGTGCCTCATCAAAGATTCAAGGACAGCATCATAATCTAACAGCTGCTGTGTTATCACGCGAAGAAAAAGCATCGAGAAGTTGTCAAACACCATCAGAAGCTTCACTAATCCCTTCACACAAGAGAGCAATGATTTGTATAACTCGGTGACGAAGGTAGTGATGTCTGAAAATGTTAAGAAAGATGTATGTGAACTGAAAGTACTATCGGGGCTAATCTATTTGATAAATTTGTAGCAGAACGAATTAAAAGAAAACAAAGAAAATCTGCGGCCAATGAAGAAGCATAAACTGCTTACGTGGAAAACCACTGGAAAGAAGACCAAGGTGACTGTTGAGGACAAAGTAGTTGAGCTGCAAGAAGATATGTCCCTCTTTGCTTGTATGATGTTGGTATGTAAGTCTCGACCAGAAATTAATACTTTTTGCAGCAGATGGAACAATGCTGCATGGTTCTACAAAAAGTGCATTAATGAACATTATCGAGAAACAGACACCGGCCGCAGATTCGAGCACAGAATGCAGAGAAGTTCCAGCAGCTGAAATGAAGGTATCCATTATAGATGACATGCGGGCTGAGCCTTGCAGTCACTTAATAACCCACCATGCATAACAACCTGCTATTAACTTGATCATTTCACTGATCAACTGCATGTTTCGAAAATACAACGAAAGTGACGAAATCCATGTAGTTTTTGACAGATATATTATGATGTTCCACTTTCTCTGAAATCAGCCACAAGAGTAAGGAGACAAGGCGAAGGACCCTGTGTACTACAGAATAACGGACTCCACCCACATTGCCAAGGTGCAGATGAAAAGACTTCTGTCGCACAACAAAACAAAAAACTTACTGGGTACCTAGCAAAGAATGCATTAGGGCATGCAGAAACCAGTAGAAAGCGCTTTGTTGTTGCCTGTGGTTGCGATTGTGAAGCAACACGCAATAATGTGATGCACCTAAGAAGCACTCAGGAAGAAGCAGACACAAAGATGTTGCTACACGCTGTCGATTCTGCTGCTCATTGAGCGACAGAAATTGATATCCACTCACCAGATACAGATGTGTTTATCCTTTCTTTGCGACGGTATCCAGAGCTCTGTGAGGAGACAAATTTTGTTACCGGTACAGGCAAGAGACGTCGAGTAATCAAGTTAAAGCCCATTGTACAAACCCTCGGCAGTGCTAAGACTGCAGCCCTACCAGCACTCCACGGATTGAGCGGTTGTGACAACACTGGCAGCTTTGCCGGAAAAGGAAAAGCCACACGGTGGAAAGTATTTCAAGGGGCAGATCGAGAGATCACCATGGCTCTAGCCAATCTCGGAACGAGTGAAAACCTAACACCAGACACCATTGCACCATTTGAAAGGTTAATTGTCAGCTTACGTTCCAAATACGTCGATAACTTCTGTAAAGGAACTCAGATGGTGGCTCTTTCGAAAGAAGCAGGCCCAGTCTGAAAGACTGTACCAACACAAGCGGCACTTCACGAAGCCATAAAGAGAGCAAATTATCAGGCCATGGTCTGGCGTAATGACATAGTGCCCGATCCCCAGCTTCCCAGAACTTTGGGTGGAATTTGGACGGACGATAATGGTGATGTGTACGACAGTGATGATAGTGATAGCTAAGAGAGCTAACTAGACTGTTGTCACTATGCAAACATAATCAGAGATCTTGAAACAGACATAGTACAGTACCATTATAATCAGAAATATAGAATATACGGCCTCTTCACTCTTAGCTTCTATGTTCTATCAATCTCGACAAGAGTTTGCAATTAGGTTTATACATATAACAATAACAGTACAACTCTAATAATCATGACAGTAATCATAAATTCATAATCCTTACTAACACGTAACTAACCTCTAACGGACACCTTGCTGAACACGCTTATCTACACCTTACTTTTGAATTACTAACACCTTATTACTATAATAAACCACTTACATACACATTACTGATTACTGTCTATACTTACTAACGTCTTACCAACCACTTACATCTTACTGTCATCTTGCTGACATTATAACCAAACACTTACTGACACTTTACAATTCAATAGACCCTTTGCATAAATAAATCATCTAATCATATGCAGATACATCCTAAGCCTCACAATGATGCAATAAAACAATGGGTTCATTTAACACATATTCTGTTTTCATGCACACAAGGAAGGCTAAGGATGTATCTGCTTATGATTTTTACATTTATGGAAAGATTCTTCAATTACATCATATCTTACCAACCACTTGAACAGCTTAAGGAGGCTGGAAAGGGTATTTCAGATTGACATACATGTACACTCATAGCAATGGTCTGAAAAACTTTGGAAGATTTAGTTTATGATCAAAAGTCAACCTATCATAATATAGCTCCTGAAGTAAGGATTCGAATTGATATGCAAATATGACGTATAACGTTGCCATGACAACAGTAGAACACTGATAATAGGACCAAAATCATAACTCAAAATTTTTAAAATCATAACTCGATAATCTCCAGATAAAATATTTTCTTATTTCGTACATTTCAACTTCTTGACCTAATTAATATTTTATTTGTATGAAAACGAACCATTTATGTAGAACCAAATCCAAAAAATCAATCTTATGAGTTAAAAAAAGTTTCCTTTTACAGAATAGGCCAGTTTCACGTTCTTGAAAGGTAACCAGGCTTTTGCATCAAAGCGAGGCTGGAGTTGAGCTTGCAATGATAGAGACCTTTTTTTAACACGTTTAACAATCATTTAAAAGTCTCTATCATTTCAAGCTCAACTTTAGCCCCGCTGTCGTGCAAAAGCCTGGTTACCTTTCAAGAACGTGAAACTGGTCTATTTCGTTATATTAGATCTGCACTTAGAAAACACCTAAGAAAAACCACATGTCAAATTTTACAAAATTCACAAAACAGTTTTTGTGTTATTCCAGGTTAAAGGTGACAAAATTGAGGGACAAAATTCTGGTTTTTTTGAAAAAAAAAAAAAACAAGGCATAAAACACCATCTTTAGTGTGCGTGCATGTTCAAAGAAAACCCTTTCGAGCCACCTTAATAAGCACTTACTGACACTCTTACCAAAAACTATCTAGCTGTCTTATGACACTTAATTTACTGTTCAATTGCTTGCATCCTACCAACTGCCTACTGGTCATTATCTACCAACTACTTAATTGCCAGGCAAAGTACATGTGAAGGGGAATTTGCAAAAATTGGTGCTTGAAACATGATACAGAGCAACACTGTGCCTCCCTTTGTGATACATTGTATAAATCAAAGAAATTAAAAAAAAATTGTTGGAGTATAAAAATCACAGTTTCCAAATAATTCAGATACATTATAAGTTTAAAAGCTAATTTCATTGAGCTGCCAAACAAATTTACAAAAATATTGTGGGGAAATAGTGTTTAACACCACAAATAGATTTGATACCAGTAATTATTAAAAAGAAAATATTCCAGTGATACGTATACTGCATGTGGTGTTTTGATGTGTATTTTTTGTTTCCTTCCATTTAAACACATAACTTTGTTTATTTAAATTTGCCCTAATTGTTGGACAAATATTAGGCATTTACAAGCCCTTGACGTTTGCAGTACATAATTTCATGTATTTGTTATTGGCATTTCAAACATTGGAATTACTTTCAGGCTGTAAAGATGAAACATGTTGTTAAAGATGCTGTTCATATGCATATGACAGTACAGTTTTGCTTGGGTCAAAAACTAACTGTCTATAAAATATAATAGGTAATATGCACATTTTCTTTTATTATTAGCTATGACATGTAGAAAATGTTCTAATATCAATAAAGGCCTCACGAAACAAAAGACAGTCATAACATAAAGTAATATATTTGCATTTAAAACAGACAGTCGCAATATAACAGATGATACTAAATGGCTCAAAATGAAAACAACATGGGAAATGAGATTGAAAAAATACTATTGAAAAAAGTAGCTGAAAATCTCAATTTGAGATATATAATTATATTATCCACTGTAAATCAATAAGGGGCATTGAAAATGTGGAATAATTAATATAGTTAGTGGTTTTTAATTATAGTCTTTAATACTGGATATATTTGTCTAATACAATCAGTCACAAATTGCAGGATCTGGATTGAATTTGAAAATTATCTATAATTATAAAAAGTATACTACATGTAGCTGTCTACAGTAGTACAGTAGTAATACTTATCAGTAATACTTTTGGACCTATAGTCTTAGTTTTCAAAGGGGGAAATTCATAATGCAAAAAAACATTAGAAAACAAGAACAACATTTTAAAATTTTGGGAATTAAAATTAATGAACATTTTCCAGTGTTCACATAAATGTTTTGGCCTTTTGCCTACCTTTTACATTCAGTAGTTTTAACATCACATTCTTCTGTCTCTATAATTTGTCAACAGATGTGTTATGACATATTTATCAAAGTCATTAATTATGCATGAGACCAATGCCCAATGGGGTCCACTTATGATTTACATCATAGTGCATACCCATTTTACTACAAGTTGACCATTCAATATGATTTAATACCATATTATATATATACAGTATAGCTATATTGCAAAGTGTGGATTGCACAGCACCATTAATAAAAGGTATGTTGATTATATGCTCAAAACGTTAATTAAATTTCTTATTAACAGGGCCTCTGAAGGTGCGAAGGTGCGATTTCGTACATTTGGCCACAAATCGCATACGATCGCGTAATTTACCGATCGCCGCATAATTCGTGAAAAATAGCAAAATATGAACAAATCAAAAGCAAATATTCGTTTTAATTAAACTTTAATTGATAGTTAACCGTTATTTCAGAGTGTTTTACTTTGAAAACTCCTTAGAAACCCTCTGCAACACGTTCGAGATGTGTATGAATCAAACAATATCATGTAGGCATTCCATGCGTAGATTGGCCGCCTTGAAGGCCTGGCACTATTTTTTTTCTGGCACTGATAGTAAACATTATTAACGTAATCAGATAAATGTTTCCCAAAAACCGTGGATGTTCAGGTTGAAATTCTAAATAAACGAGCAGTGGTTTAGGGGTTCGTGTTCTAATTGTGTTGTACAGCATTTAAGTGATTTTCCTCCTCTAAAACCTAGTAAAACAAGGTTAAATTAACCTTTTGGAAAAATCGCATAATTTTTCGCATAATTGACCTTTCTTGCCGCCAAATCGGGTCCTCACCAGCATAAACATTAGAAGTTTGTTAGTGAGGACTGCAGCCTTAATATAAGCATTTGCATAGCACAAGATTATCAAAACTGTTCGTTCTTATGGTTATATGTTTGGCTTTAGTAAATGGAAATTAGATGTTAGACGTACGATGCGAAATTTACGCATTTGACATGCAATTTTTATAGTATACCCGCACAATACAACCAGGTATAAATAGCAAATATTTTGATGGACAGTAACCATTTATTTGTACCCGGAAGTAAGAGGACGAATACACATACCGAACATATACGACGAATTCAATTTAAACCTTAATACTTCGTCAAACGAATGTTAAGTTTATAGAAATTATAAACCTCCAGGACAGTAAACACACAGAATAGTTTAAGGAAGAACAAACAAAGTCATGTATATTTATATTCTTTAACTTAGCTATATGGGTGTTAACTATATAGGGATCTATATAGCCGAGTACATCGAACTTATATAAACAAAATATTGTATTGTGCTTATTGTCCTGTACAAATAATAGAACTATGTATGTACATGAAATACGTATTACTTACATAAGACGCTCAGTTCGACATCACTGATCTTTGCCTGCAAAACGTTTGCCAGCTTCAATATTAGTCGATAGACATAACTACGCGATAGAGGATCAGCTTTACCACCATCTTTGTTATTGTGTTGTATTAAAATGTCTTTTATGGTAAAACTGAGATATCCAGATGAAGGACCATTGCGGATGTTTGCATCCAAGCTGTACAAAGTTGTGTTCACATTTGTATATCCAACTTGGAAAAATCCCAAAGTAAACAATGATTGTAATTTGTCTTTTTCGTATCTTTCAAAGTTGAGATTGCTGAATACGTCACCATTATCAAAGTTGAATTCCCATCTAAAATTGACATTCGTACTGTTTTGGTTCAACACAACAACCAATGGTCGTTGAGGCTCCTTCGCAAAACTGAACGAGATAGCTGAAAGAAACATATAATATTTACATTAAAACATATGGTATTAATAAGCAACAGAACCAAGTAGATTATGAATTAAGTTAAGTTAAGCTTACTATCATTTAAACCGAACGAAACGACAACCACAAGCTTTCAAACCCAACTTAAACTTACTCGATAGCGGCAGCATGGACACTGCAACCAGAACTACAAAAATCACCATTGATGTGGTTTATCACTGTTATTGTCAGGGAATATATATCATTTCTATATATCCTGTAAATACCATTGTAATGAAGAAGTAAAACAAGGTAGCAACTCCAAGCTTCCAGTTCTTGTCTCCTTTAGCACACGTGATCTTGAATTGTGATTGGAGGACACGTGATCTTGAATTTGTGATTGGAGGACAATATTTGTGATTGGAGGACATACCAGACCAAATGGTAGTCGCCAACCTCGTTCCCAGGGTTCTCTTAAAAACAGGGGAAATGACTTTACAAAGACCTTGTGGCAGGCGCTCCCTCCCTCTCCATCCCCAGCCCCTCTACTTTTCCTCTCCCCAATTCCCCTTAGCGCCATGCTACGCAGGCTACAAGGCCTCGAGATACCAACGAGCAGATATGCATATATCAGTCGTCTAATAGTACTTCTTGTGATGACATCACAGTTTATCATTTGTACAGGTTAGTGACGAATGGTAGTTTGTACTATGTTATATTAAACTAATATACTGTGAAAGCGATCGATGCAAGGGTGGATAGGATTTCGACAAGACAAATGAATTCTTGTAGAATAAACATATTGAAATCTTATGATCAAAGTAATGGAAAACGCTACTGTCACAGGCGGAAGTGAAAACGAAGAGACTTTATGAATGCTGAACCAGAATTATTATCTTCTGGTTTATATATACATATATATAGAAATATAGCTATAATAGCCATGACATCCAAAGGGGTATAGCTTGTGTTACTTATTGCTTTAGGTCTTTGTAGTTTCCTGCTGACTCTCAGCTAGCAGTGACGTGCAGATCAACCACTGCACTGGAAGTTAAATAAAATTCACAATCACAATAAGACATGGAATACTACATAAGGCCATTGGGAAGCTATCTTACCATTTCCGATACTGACTGGTTAGTGGGTAAGGGAATATTTCAGCAAATCCGACTCTTATTGTTCCGTTGTATCTGTATCGCTCTAGGGAAAATGACCATATTCTCGATCAAGCTCAGTTTCATAATACTTGATCAATCATGGAATGTTAGACACTAAAGAGACTCATGAACCTAATAAATAAGCAACGTAAGTGGTCGCAGTGATGATTGAAGCCAGTAGGGCACAAATGGAATATCAAGCTACCATTAAGCATTTGTCAGTATATACATCAACTATAGTTGGGAAAATGTTTCTGTGATCGCGACAAAATTCACCTTTAACTTCTTACGTCACACACTAGTTGATCAGTCAGACGTGAAGTACATCGAGATTTCGTGAAGGTAGAGAAGCATGATTTGACGGATATTGACAGGCTTTTACGGTCATAAGAAATTCAAAGCAATGTCTGACTTTGTTTATTTATTTATTTAACTTTGTCCTATTAAAGAGAATAGAATATATTTACAATAGGTCAGGGTCACTACAACAGAGCTAGGCTCCAAATAAAGTATGCCCTAAAAT
>JAUUIK010135152.1:1710-13154 GCA_032270385.1 Urticina crassicornis | reverse complement strand
GTTTTATTATCCAACCGCTACTGGGCGTATATCGTCAAAACTGAAGGATATCGCCTGATACCCCCCCCCCCGGCAAGATTGTACCACGTGACCCATTTAAAAAACTGGTAGTGAGAATTTTATAGCAACATACTTAACAATTGATCATTAATTCTAGAACTGGCAAAACTTCCAGGTTCTTGTTGTTTGTTACAATTAATAGCAAAAACCTATTTTGAATTTGTTTAATTCTTTGCATATAAAAAACTCATTATATCTTTTTTCCTATCAACATGTTTTTAAATCTGCGTTGTGAATGAATTCAAATTTAAATTAAACTAGAATTGCAATCACTTGGCTTTAGAATCCTTGTCATTGTTGTTGATAGATGTCACTTATCTAATGTAAAACTAAAAAGTGAAAAAATAGACCTTACTATAATTAGCATATGCATTTTTGGTTAACAAAATACTTAAATGTTTCTACTTCAATTCCACTGTGTATGAACCGTAATTGTAAAACTGTTTTATCTTGCAGACTTCATGGAATTTCAATTCATGAACGAGAAAGAGAAGCAGAGAAAGAAAGAAGAGCGCAACAGTTGCGAAATGTTGAATCGGTTAGTATTTGAATTATCAACCCTTAACTTGTTGCCATTGCCATGGTCACCTACCCAATAGAAACTTCTTTGCTACAAGTCCTTGCCTAAGTCCAATATAACTCCTAAAATTGTCCTAATATTCCCTAGAGAAAATGTTTTCCCCCATTTTAATACAAGGTTTTTTTTTCCATAAGGATTCTTTTTGCCTAAAACCAAACTTAAAATTTGTTTCCACCAGGAAGGCTTCACAAAGCAAAATTTAATTCTAGATGTTATCTGCTCCCCTTTGTACAACAAGGTTTTCTTTCTTCTGTAAAATGTTCAAACTGAAGATCAAGGATGTTTTAAAGTTTATCTTCCTAAGACTATGTTTCCTCTATGGTTCCAAACTGCTCTCGGAAGAATTTATGCATGCATAAATTAAGCTCAATCCAATTTAATTAAAATGTGTCCATTTAACTGTTTTCTTATTTTTTCCCCAGAACTCTCACCCTCCTCATTCTCACCTTTTTTCAGAACCTATAAAGGTAAAAATTAGATATTTATTTGTAGCAACTGTACATAATCCAGAATTTTCTCATCCTCTGATGGCAAATAATACCCTAATCTCAACTAAAGCCTTCAGCATTCAAAAAAAAATTTTTATTCATGCAAATAAAAAGAAATTTTGTAATTTATAATGTTTCATTTACAATCACAGATACCACCATCCAGGGAAGACACGCTACAACACTCAATACAGGTATTATTTTAGACTAAATGTTTAGGATTTGGTTACTAATGCACAATTCATGATTTACATGCCTGGTTTTTCACTAGCAATAAAAGCATAAGTGCAAGAACCCAGACTAGTTATTCTGTTTATTAAAATGTGTGAGAAAAGGCAAACAATGCCATTCAGTAATACATTACTTATTAGTTCGCACATGCTACTTACATGTACCGGTATACACATTCTGTATGCTCTTGTATTGCCAGTAAAAAGCAATATTTATTGGTCATTTATTACTTTGAAGTTAGTCTAACGGTTTGCACCAACACTAGACAAAGATAGGTTGTTTGATTTGGTTATTATGGATATTATTAATATGGCCACTATTTCTCTACCACTAAGAGTGGATGATTAAATGGGTCAATGCAAGAACAGAGTAAGTTAATGGGTCAATGCAAGATGATCCATTTGGTTTATAAAATCTGAGAAAAATAGTTTAGAAAATTATTTCACTGGTAGTGATTACTGCTAATAGTTTGTACATTTATAATTATCTCATAACTTAGAATAAATAAAAAAGTTTATAAATTTTTAATTTGAACAATGTTAGGCTGCTCTTGGGGACTACGACGTCTTGGCACCATCAATCAATCAGAAGCAGCACTCACTTCTTGGCATCTATCCAAAGGTTCCACAAACACCTGTAGAGGCTGGAAACAAAGTTTTCAGCTTTGAAAACGCTTCAAGCAAGAAGACAGAAAATGTAACTGAAAAAACTACTTCAAAAAGTCAGAAAGCTCCTTTGAATTCACAACATAAAACTAAGCCCAACCCTCCAGATGAAAGACCAAAGGGATCCATAACTGATCCAAAACCTTTGTCAAAGTCATCTGTAAGTAGTAAGAAACCTGTTGACATGGAAACCGAAGTCAAAAGATCTCCTGTAATGAAAGTATTGTTTTCGGATGACACCAAATCAAAACTCTCTTCAAATGTGAAAAAGGAATTAAAGCCAGTATTGAATGAAGTATCAAAATCTGAACATCCAAAACATCCAAACAGTAGAGAAGAAAACAGGAAAATTAAATCAATCAAGAAAGAGTTGAGAGACGTTACAAGCAAACCTAAACCACTAAAGCTGTCCATCAATGCAAGGTAAGATGCCAAACGGTCAAACTCTAGATTAATTCCTAAAGCACATTTAATTTGATGTGTTAGAACTTTATATTTAAAACCACCGTTACACTCTCAGTTATAAAGGTTATTTTAAATGCAAAGTCTTTGGATTTTCCCTTGATGTTGCTATCAGGGAATTGAATTCTTGACATATCGGCCACATACCATTTTTTTAAACTCAAACCATTGAATTGTCCCTCAATGTTGCTACATGTATCAGAGAATTGAATTCTGGATATACCGGCCACATACCATTGTTTTAAACTCAAACCATTGAATTGTCCCTCTGTTGCTGTGAGAGAATTGAATTCTGGTCATACTGTGCACATTACTATACAGTCTCCCAGGAAGAAAAATGTTTTAAGAAATATATAAAAACAATAAATATGAAAAAATAACAAACAAAAAACTAAGAATTTTATCTTTCTTGGAAAAGTTGATGTCTTACAATATTTACAAATATGTACAAATTGCAATGTTTAAACCACGATTCCAAAGAAATTCGTTTCAGTTGAAACCCTGCACTAGACCAAACATGATAATTTGTCTTCCTGGCCTGGTAGCTCCAAACTTTCTTCTCTTGTATTGTCATTTCCTGGGTCTGAAATTTTTAATGACCTTTAACCCTCAATTAACAGAATTCATAGCCTGATGTCGTCATGTTTAAGAAGGTGCAGCTCATATTCCTTCCCCTGATAAGCCACAGACATCTGTTGATTTTTATGCCTTGATATAATATTCAGAAACCTTTCAGTATGTGTCTTGTGATTTCATAATTATCAATTCCCTTTTGTGATTGATTCTTTCTGACAGATCTATCATTAGATTTGTCTCTGTAGACATGTAAAGACGTGTTTGCGAGCAAGCACCATTATTTACTGTCGTTTTTAAGATCATCCTCATTGTAAGTGCTTTCTGTGAACAATTTTGCTGGTTAAAATATTTTAGAAACTCTTTTGCTTTCCTTTTAGAAGTCCTGTGGCAACAGCGACAGAGGTAAGTCTATCCATTCCCTTGCATTTCTAAGGATATTATGTATCTGCCTTTCTGGTGTAAATGAATTTCAGTGTCTATATCATAATTGTACATGAAGCATGCACACATTTCTGAAAATTGATAACACTAGTTGTACGTAAATAATGATAAACATAATGCTAGATTAGCAAAGCATTTTATAATGCTTGAAATTACACTGGTTCATTAGAACACTGATCAATAACCAACAATGTGTGTGACCCAGTAACTTCTAAACATATAAAATTATGACAACAATGAAGACCCTGTTGATTTAAACTTCTGTTAATTATACAATGTAGGTCTTGAAACCATTGTGTAAAATTTGAGAAACTGCATGTATGAATGTGGATTATTCCCAGACCTGTTTTACAATTCCAAAAGGACATTTGTGTATTTATATATTGATTTCTAATTCCTCATATCGATATAAGAATTGATTAATCGTGTTATAATTATTATAATTTTAAAATCAAATCACAGAAATTTTATTTTATTTTTTTACGGTCCAGTATTCATTATAATTATGTACACTTTTGCCTCTTTAAAATAATGCATTTAAGAGCCTGTCAGATCCCATCAAAACCATTTAGCTGTTCCGTTGGATAGTATACTGTATATATAGTATTACATAGCATTAATGATTGATAAGTGGATCAAATCAAGAATTTGACTTTTACAGAGCACTTGGTATAATAAGGGCACCTTGCCACATGTATTGTAGATCTAATTATCAACACCAGACATCCTGTCTTCTTTTAAGCTGTTTTCAAATCAAGGTCAATGGTGCCATTTTTAGATTTAACTCCAGATAACTTGTTTACAACTTTTTTGTATTTGATACTCCTTGGGAAAAAAGATAAAGAAATAAAGGTCAAGATTTCTATGGAATAACAAGAAGTAACCTTTATATTACTTTATAGACTAAGTCTATTGCTTTAAATTACAAGTTATTACTGATACGATTATTGCATGTTATCACATGTTCAGCTGCGGTTCTGGAGCTTGTTAATGTTCATTTTGAACAGTCCTCGTGATGGCTCAAGTTGTATTTTTGTTTATTGTTGGATTACATTTAACTAGCTATTGGAAAGATCACCATTAAATACAATTTTAATTTCTTCTAAATGTTAGAAAGAATAACAGAAACCAGATAATTTATAATCAACAACTGGATGTAATATCGGTAGTACTTTTTTCCTGACACACACACATCTGTACTAGCTCTCCTCCTTAAACTCTTAACTTCTGAGACAAGCGCCTAACTGACATGTAAATCTGAACACATCATGACAGCACCTAAGTCCTCCGGATCCTAGCAATATAGGATCCCAGAGTCTTATCATAATGAACATTAAGTTAATTAATCATAGTGCTCAAGTATTTAAGCAGTTAATAACAAGTGTATATTTAAAGAGAATTAAGAGAAATAACTTGTTGGAGTAGTTTAAATATTAATGTTTTAGTAATAAAGAAGTGCGAATATCAATATTTTTAATGTTCAGTATGATAACAATGTGTTTAATGCCTCTTTTCTCCGACATGGACTAACGTCCGAAACGTCAGTTAAGTATTTTTTATATACGGTGTTCCAATTTACCTTGAACCATCATTATTTATGTATCATACACTGACGCAGCCCATACTAGTTTACTCGCTAGTTCTATTTTATGTTTAAGATAACCAAAGTATGTCATAAATGCGTGTGTGTGTATATTGGTTATCTGTATTTTAATGTATATTTTAACTAACAGAAGTGGTGGTACTTAAATGTTTTGTGAATATTTGGTAATATTGCATTCCATAATATCAGTATTCTAGATTTCCATCCTGTATTTATGTTTGTATTGCATAGAAAGCCGTTTCCTTAATAATTCACTTAAAATGTACAAGCGATTTTAACTTATTGAACTTAGATATTTATTTCTTAAGAGTACAAAACATTTTCAAGAGCAGATTATGAGTTAATCTGAATTTTTTTGAACAACAGCATGGGATCTTTTCCTCCTAAATGGTAATTCACTTTTCTATCTAACACAACTTTGTTTTTAAACAAAACATTTTCAAACAACCACCAACAGAGAACTTCTACATTTAAGTTTTATTTGGATAATAATTGTTTGAAAGCGTCTGGTATTTTATATATGTTAATGCTCCCAACCCCAGACCCTTACTTTAAAGGAAAAACAGACAACATTTGTAAGAAAAGGGGTAAGGAATAAAGTACTCCAACTGTGGTCACACCCTGTGGCAAAGATGAGAGGCCATTAAATCAGACACCAGCTATAGTCATATAACAGATCCAATAACTGTTTTAATTCTATGTTTATTATTTATGTTACAAGCTTGTAGCTGTGTCTAGAAACGTCTTTTAATTCTAATGTTATTGCCAATGGTTTTGCTATATTTTGTATTCAGACATAATCAGGAACCACCAAAATATTTTTTAATGTGTTATTTGTTGTAAATTAAATTAAGAAAATGAGAGAAATTCGTATCAACATGATACAAAGCATTTTTTGAAAAGTATAGTAATAAATAATAATAATTTAATAATTTATATTTCGCATTTTCAAATGCGCATCACAGATGAATAAAGATAAATAAATAAAAAAAAATATATATATATATATATATACATATCTAAATAATTATAGTAACAACATATTTATAAAAATCTTAAAATTATAAACTTGTAATAAAAATGAATAAAACAGACTAAGCAATATTATAGGCCATTCTAAAAAGATATGTTTTTAAATGACTTTTATAAGGAATGATTATATATATTTTTTCATTTGATATATTTTTATTTGACTTTTTTCATTATTTTGGTGTTATTTCAAGATACATCTAGTGCAGAAATAATAAAATGTTATGCAAATAAGTCCACCAAAAGAACACTAATTTTTGTGAAATTCTCTTTCTCCCTTACCAATAACATAAAATGTTTAGTTTTTATTTCAAAGTTATCCAGATTTGTCTAAAATAGAGAATCTTGAAGCTAGGGTTTCCTTTCTCCTCCCTTCCACTGTTCATAGCTCCTTTTCTTTCGCTTCCCTTCCTTCCTACATATATCTCCCTCCTTATATCTCTCCACTATATCTCTTTGAGTCATGATTCTTTTTAATGGACCACCTGCACGTCCTAGAAATTTGCATGACAAAAGAAACCTCTTCAAAGTAATACAAACCAGTTATGGTAAAACAGACTGTTGTTAGAATCTGGAGAGAATGGCTTCAATATTATTAGATACCATGGTAAACTTTTTACTCTTTAAGGTATGTTTCTTATATTTAAGAACTTTGCTTTGTAAAAATTATCACTTATCTTGATTTTTTTACTTTTTCTTTTGGTTCAGTTTATAAACACTATTGATTGAAAAAAAGATCAATTTTCAGTAGCTAACAGTATAAATTCCTCTGTATTTTTTTAGGAATAAAATTTTTGAAATTGTTATTTATTTTGTTTTGTTTTGAAATATTATACTTTCAATAAAGTAATAGAGTTGGTCAACACAAAATAGGTTTTTTAAATCTTAATTTTAAAAACATCAGATATACAAATATTATAAATATTGTTGTTAAAAGCAACACATAAGCCTACTTGGGAATTATCCTGTGAATATTCAAAGAAACTTGAAGAAAAAACTTGTTTTTTCTTTGATTATGATTCATTTATATATATATATATATAGCACTTTGATTCACTTTAGATGATGTAAAACTTAGACAACATTTTATCCCCTTATCTTTGTATCACTCAGGAAAAGGGAAATGGCATCAAATTTAGCAGAGTCTAAGTTAATTCCCTATAAAGTAGAACATATTCAGAAGCATGACCTATGTCTGTCTATTGTCTCTTTTATTCTTATACATTCGCTGTATAGACAGTGGCTTTGGGGTTATACCCAGGTAACATGTGCTCTTCAATTCATTGGATATTTTTTTTATTTGGGGGAGGTTGGTTTAATATCTCCCAATCAAAACACTGAAGATGTATTCAAAAATAGTCCAGGTGTTTGAGATCATGATTGCTTGACTACCCTGTTTTCAATAATGAATACGGTACATTTTAATAATCGTGCAAGTAATTGCTTTATCAAAAATACAGTTTATGGTTGACAGAACGTCTCTTCCTTTGAATGGTAATATTTTTGGTTCACTGATTCAAAATAGCAAAGTCCTTGGATACAGCTGCAATGTATATGTGTTATCTTTCAAGTTGGCAACAAGGGTTCTTAGGTTACTATTCAAATAAGAACACTCAGACTCCTTCCCTTCTTTTCTTTTGTAGTCAAACTAGTACTTCTGTACTGTATTTCAAAAGGGGATTTTCACATTACAGCTTATAATTATAAATAGAATAGTAGTTGATGTAACGTAACTGCCTTTGTTTCTATAGAATTAGGAGCTGAAAGTAAAGCTTGAATTTTTTTGTGTTTATTGGTAAAGATGAATAAGATACCCCTTTGACATTTGAAGTTAATGGTGTTTATTCCAATAAGATATATAGTAGATATCAGTCTATCTATTCCTTTTACCATAACTAATGTCTTTGGATTTTATTGACTGTGTTAGTCACATGTTGAATTACCTTCTTTCATTCTTAATTCACAAACTATCTGTTGACTCTGTTCACATTATTAATTTCACTTTTGTTTTTTTTATGAAGGGTGCTCAACTCAGTGGAGAAACTAACAGTGTTGAGAAAATCCTAGAGGTTAGTACATTTCACCCTGTAACTCCAATCTTTATGCTATCTATAACAAACTGAAATGTGTGACTTATGTAGAATTGCAGTCACTTTCGTTTTGGTTTTAATTCCTTGACCATCATAACAGATTATTCTTCACAAGGAAAATGAAGGATACATTTTTGATTCAGAATTGGATCTTTTTCTAGAACCTCACAGTCATATTGCTAAATGACTAAAATACTGTCACCTGGCTGATTTATATTGATTGGAAATGATGATTAAACCAAATTGAATCTGAAATTCAAATACTTCTTAAATGACTTGGCTTTTTGTTTCAGTCATGTATAAAGAGACCAAGGTTCATGTCTTGTAGCTGTGTTGTTTTATTGGTCTACTTTAAAATACTAGCTTTCCATATACATGTATAGCAGCTGGCTAGATTGTCAGACCTTGGCAATAAAGTTCTAGTAAACAATTCTGAAGACATATACAAAGAGACCAAGGGTCACATCATGTAGTTGTGTTTTCTTTGGTCTTATTTAACATAAAGCTTCCAAGGTCTGTTCATGTATACCAGCTGGCTTGACTGTCAGACCTTGGCAACAAATTACTAGAAAACAAGGATCGGAAAACAATTCTGAAGACACAGTAACGACTGAGGGTCACGTCTTGTAGTGGTGTTTCTTTGGGCTTTAAAATACTAGCTCCCTATGTTTGTTCATGTATAACAGCTGGCTAGCAGACAGACCTTGACAACAAATTACTAGAATTCAGATTTAAAGCTCAGTATTCCTCAATTGTGACAAAAACCCTTGCAGAACACAAAAGTAGAACGACAAACGTTCATTCGATAATTAACCCCTTTAGCCTTAGAGTAGAATGAATTCTAACTTTCAAATTAAAGACCTTACAGCACAAAGACTATGAATACTCAAATTCATGCTTCGCTAATTTACATCACTGATGAATACATTAGAAAGATTCAGACAAAAGATATATACCAGCACCATTCATTTCTAAACATTGTATGGAATATTCTAGGAAATAATATTGCCAATTCATAATTGAAAAAAAAATTCACAGTTTGGGTTTACAAAGATTGAAATTAATTGTAATCTTATTTAAATTAAATTGAGTACATGTATGTTTGTCTTTAGGTCAATCTAGAATGTTGAAGACATTTGTATGGCGCTCTTATTCACTTTGTTTTGGTTTTGTTTTGTTCTGGAGTCTTGTTTCTGTATTTGTTTATTACAGCAGTCTTCTTGTATGTATATTTGACCACAATATCCTTTAAGTAAAGAAACCACTTTATCACTAAAAACCTCTAGAAAATAGGTTTTTTGAAAATTTCAAAAATCAACAAAATAAAGCTGTGCTGTTTCCTCGTATTTGACAATCAAGTTTTTGTAAGGGTTTTATGGCTTGTGGAGTATTGCTGGTTACATGGGGTGTACAATCTCTGTCTTTTTTCGTATTCATTGATTGGATTTCTTATTCATTTTTTATTCTTATTTTTTTAGGAGATGACTCAACCAGTTGCACCTCCATTGACTGCAATACATACTCCTCTCAAAAATAATGCAAAATTCGCTTTTCCTCAACCACCATTACAGGTAGGGTATCAGATCCTTTATTTTGTTTTAATGTTTCAATATCTTTTCCCTTTCTGTTCTATTCCATTTCTTCTATTCTTTTTCTAACTTCCCATTTTTTTTTTTCATTCAAGATTTCATTTTTAAAATTTTCCACCTTCATTCCCTCTTTCCTCTCTTTAATATTAGTGCTGCAAATAATATTTCATCATAGCATCTTGTCATAAGCATTTTATTTATCAAAAACGTTTGTTCTGCCTTATAGCGTGATAGCCCTATTGGACAACTAAATGGAAATAGTAAGTGCTTATTGTTGTATAAAATTACCTTACTACACCCCTCCCCCTAAAGTTTAGAACTTCTTTTTTAATATTATTTTTCCATCATTTAGCAGATGAGGAAAAATCAAATGATTTATTAGATGATGACTTAAAGATGTCAGATGATGAGGTTAGTGATGATGAATAAGAGAACCAGTTACCTTTTGCAACAAACACCCATTTCCTTGAAACATAATGCATCTATATACAATATTATAGCTATAGGGTCATATTTGTACTGGAAAAAAATACTGTCAGCCTAAAGCAGCAATCAACAACAACAACAACAATAATTTATTTAGCACCAATATGTTTACAATAAGTTGAACAATAAAATAAAATTAGTTACAACTTAGAAGTAGGTGCAATCTTAAGTACTAACCTGGAGGATACACTGGACAGCTAAAAATAAATCTTTTATTTTACACTGGTGGGAGCCTGCTTTTTACTCCACACACGCTTCTTACTACGTTCAAATATTCTCTACACACAATACTCAACTTACCAGTTGATTTTTATGGAGGGATTAAAACCAGAGACCCCAGAGAAAAACCCTTGAAGCAGAGGAGAGAACCAGCCACAAACTCAACTCTCATATGTCCCAAGTTCGGGGATGGAAACTGGTCCCATAGCAGTGAGAGGCAACGCACTAACAGTGGATGCCATCCCTGCTTCTATAGTTAGCTGAATATAACAATCTATATTTTAAAATGACAATCAATTTTTTTAAATGACAATTAATTTTTATAAATGATAATAAGTTCACAAATACAATTTTAATGAATTGTAAATATATTGTTTACAGGGTAATGATGGAAGCAGTAGTGAAGATAGTGATTCTGATAGTAGTGACAGTGACAGTGATTCTAGTGGTAGTGATAACTCACCTCCAAGCAGTCCTGTGCGTACCAAAGGATCTGAGGTATGTTATGTTAGTTATTTGTTCATTATTTTAACTTTTTAGGTACCAGTAACCAGCAATGTAAATTTCTCAAAAAGAAATGTTCTATTTCTCACGTCCTCAACATTAAGTTAGAGTTTGAAGAACAGTGTGTTTAAACATGTATTTCTTCATTTAAAAAATTACTATCAGTGAATTTTCATGGGATATCCCATTTTTCAACAGGTGAGAAACAAGTTGTATTAATCATTAAAAAGCGTATTAATTATTAAAATGATTGCTCACTAATTCCCATTGGCTGTGACACTGAATGTCCCAAGAAAAATGAGAAATGCATTTTAAAATGCTTAATTCTTGTTTATACCTAAATTAATTTTTTTTGTTACAGTTGAACAAGCCTGCCAACAGTGGTCTCAATCTTGAAAACTCTCTCACCAAGAAAGTGCAC